>CATIWJ010356243.1:0-12817 GCA_949640765.1 Croton laevigatus | reverse complement strand
ATAATGATGAATGGATAACTAAGAGAAGCAGCAAGATACATACCCAATTTAATTGCTAGGATCTCCGCTTGCAACACTGTATCTACGTGGGAAGCTTTTTGGGCAGCCGACCCAACTACTGCACCTTGGGTGTTCCTTGCTACTGCAGCTAAAACTGCGTTCTTGTCTCTCGTATCACAGGCTGCATCCACGTTTATTTTTATTTTGTTTGCAGGAGGGCATTCCCATGTTGTTGGAGATCTCTGACAAGGGGCGGAGCCTCCAGCTGCTGCCGTCTGATATATACAAATAAAAAGTATAATATTTTAAAAAGAGAAAGACTGAACATTATTAAATATCTTAAAATAAAAGAACTAAAAAATTTAATATTTTTTATAGCTAAACTACAATAATTCGTTGAGCGAGTATGTTTTATGAACCATTTATGAATCTTTCTCTTGTTGGTTAAACAGGCAATTTAAATAGACATATTTGTATTTTTTTTTATCATTTTAACTAAAACAATTACAATAAATAATGAAATATAAAAAAAATAAAAATATATAATATTAACAATACCAAGAAACAATTATTTAATATATATAAATACAAATACACAAACTAAATAATAATATCCCAACTAAAAATATCATAAAAATAGTAGCCATCATATGACATAAGTATTTTATGAACAATTAATTAAATACCTATATATATATATATATATATATATTTTTTTTTTTTTAATTTTGGTCTCTTTTGACATATGGCATTAGGTATAGCTTTTAAATTTGGTAGGTTTTTGTTATTTATAGTTGAATATGGAGGTAGATGTGTTACTTCTCTTTTGGCATTGTAAGTTGTTTTGTTTTTCCTTCTTGCATTTATGATTTAATGGCCATACCTTATCATCGCCCCACGTGCCCATTTATTGCTTCAAATCCTTTGCCTTCCGGCTACTGCAGTTCAAATTATTATTTAAAAAAAAAAACATATTTTCCCATTCCTTTAATCACCACAAAGATACAATAAAATAATTTTAACATTATTAATCAACTACAATCCAAAAAAAATAATTATGAAATGTACTACACATCTGGACCGACGAATGAACGCAAGATCATAAAGCGAAGGGAGCAAAAAATCATATAATTAAGAGTAAAATAAAATTAAAGTATTTTTAATAATTATTTTTAAAAATTAATATCAAACCTATTACATATAATAGATTTGGGAAAAAAAAAAAAAAAGAACACACTATTTTGAATCATGAAATTATGCATTAGTGTTTCGGCAATTTTCCTTTCAATGTATATTATAAACAGTCTTAAAAAAAATAAGGCAGGCCAAGAAAATAGAAAAGAAAACAAAAGAAATCTCTAAATACATTATGTTGCCCCTTAGAAAATTTGATCTCTCTAAATGTATTATGGTTTAAGACAAAAAGAGATTAAAAAAAAATAATAATAATATTTTTAGAGCAGATATTGTTAATGTCAGAGCATATGTTTGATTTCGGATAAAATTATTTTCGTTATAAATTGTGTAGCTAAATAATAAAGTAAAGATAAGTCTTTAACAATTATTTGCTCTGACATTAACAATAACCGGAAATATCATCACCCTAAAAAAAATTAAGGAAATTTTAAAGTTGATAGGAGGGGTTAGCACCCTTCAATATAAAGGTAGGTCTGTCCCTACTTCACATAATAATATTTTGAAAATATAAATATACTTTAAATTTAAATAAATGAATCAACTAATGAATCAAATGGATTAATTAACCTTAACGTCCAAACATACCAACTAAATTAAGAATCCAACATGTGCTCATACTTAGCTCACAAACATGGCCGTGGAAGATTTGTCTTTTTTTTTTTTTGATTGATTTCATATATCAAATCAATAATTGGTTTTTATAGTTTTTGAAAAATTAAAAAGAAAGAGAAGTTAATAAAGGAACCTGTGATAGCCACCAATGTTGATCAAGTGATCAACGCTAAAAAAACCCTTTGAACCCTTTAGACGAATAGAGGCCGGCAAAAAAGGGTGTGCATGATTTTTTGGATAGTCAAACCAAAATCCATAACCAGAATCTATAAAAAATCGTTATTGTATGAACCAAATCGAAATTAGAGTCGGAAAATTATAAAATACAGTTCCAATTATGGTTCCTTGACAATAATCGAACCAGAACTGGAACCAAAATAAATTGAAAATAAAATTATACATAAAAATATACTAGTAATTATTTAGTTACTAGTATGACTATTAAATAGATCTCATAAATATTTTTTAAAAGGGATAAGATGACAAGTAAATAGATGCTATAAATTTAGAGATATTACAAATTTAAATGTTAATTTTTTAAAAAAATTATGTAAATATTCATAGTTTAAATGTTGTTTTTTTAATAGAATATATTATTTTTGTAATTATATACTACATTCGATTCAAATTTATTGAAATTTTAGGGCAAATTATTGTTCTAAAATAAATGAAGCTTTTGATATTTTTGGTTAAGTAGGACAAATTTGCCCTTTATCTTGTAGTTGATGTAATTTGTTTTTAGTGCATATGAGATCCACTTTTATAATGAGTCGATATGAGTTGATTATTTTTTGAGGTAGAATGGAAAGAAAATTATAGGAAAAAAAAAAAGAGTGAATAGTAAAAGTCTCAATAATTTTAGAACAGAGGTTGTAAAAAAAAATTTAATTAGAAATAATTTAAATTTTGATTCTTATGAGTTAAAAGTTATACAGTAAAACCAGTTCTGAAACTTGAATTGTAGAATAAGTTAACCAAAAAACTGTGAATCGAACTGAAATTGAAACTGAAAAATTAAGAATCAAACTAGATAAATCAATTCCGGTACCTCGTTCTATATTTTAAAGCAACCAGTCATTCAATTTCAGTACCAGTTCTTCATATCAATTACTACCTCCAATTTTTTCATTTTTTTACATCCTAAAAATACAAATACTAAGAAATCATTAATATCAATACACTATAATAATAAACAATTACTAATCCTTTATAAACCTTACTTTTTCACCAATACCAATAAATAAATAATAATAAACAATTACAAAACTTACTATAAATAAAAATGTAAACAATTAAAAAAATTAGCTAAAATAAAAAAGTATAAAGAAATGAAAAAACTGGATGTAGTATTAAAAAAAAAAAAAAATCGTACCAAAATAGATTCCACACGCTCGAATTGGCAGCACAAAAGAGGCTTGAGAGAAAGGGCTCCGGGGGGAACCTGAATGCTTTTGCCCATCCCAAAGAATATTTAGATTAAAGCCCATTCCACCAAATTCTCCAAGTCCAAAGTCCACAAAATTGGCCTATTGGATCACCAGTAACATATATTAACATTTTTTTTTTTGTTGGGAATATATGCAAGAATGACAATCAAAATAAAGATAATGGTGAAAAGGAATTCAAACACAAAAATAAAGGGGACAAAAAAGAGATAATTTAGGGCTTTTTTACGTCACCAAATTGAAAATAATATCTTTTGGTATCCGACGATCTTTTTATGATTTTCAGACGATATGCAAAGAAGTTTCTGCCGTTGTCTAATGCTAGTATCGTTACAATTTCAGTCTCTCCATTTTCGGTCACCACCAATATCTCTTCTCAACGAAACTAAAACATAAAGTCCATCTTTATTGAAAATATTATAATTTTTAAAATAAAAATACAAAAATTTATTGAAAATTTAGATATTCACTTTAATAGTGTCACAATATGTCAAGACGGATTAAAGTTGAAAAAAATTCAAATGTTGTGCGCGGGTAAAATACTAGTTTTGTATTAAAAATAATCATAAGTAATATTTTTTTTCATATGGTTATACATTTAATGCGAAAACTTATTTTGGAAAGAAGAAGAAAAAATCTTTCTCCAAATTCAACTAAATTTTTGTATGATTTATATTATAAATTTTATACCATATTTAATTAGGATTGTTTACTTAAAACTGGTTATTTTTGTCTTATTGCATATGATTTGTTTATATACAATAAATTGTTTAAAAATAAGTTATAAATAATTTACTAAAACTACCAATTAGCAATAGACATGTAAATAATAACTAATGGTAGTAAAAGTTAGTTGTGAGTGAAAAAAAATATATTATGATAGAGTTAACATGAATAACATGATTATGTTGAAAATTTTTGAAAATAAATGAAAATATAATAGTTTTTAACTTGATAAAACAAAATGACTTTCCTAATTCAAATGAAGCCGTAAGTTTAAAACTTTTACGAATATAGCCGTGTAAAATTTGGGTTCAGAATTTTACCTTTCGAAAGGGACTTATCCAACTCAAACGAGGATTAATCTGAACTAACCCGGTTCAAACGAGGATTTTTAAAAAAATAAAAAGTAAATTATTATTGTTTTTAAAGGGAAATCGATGCTTATTCTTAAATTCCTAATAAATAAGTAGAAAACAATTTTGGATAAATAAAACTTAGGGCTTATAACAAACAGTGATATATATATATATATCCACAAAAACAGTGCTATAAAATTAGCTTTAAAAAAAGCACTAGTAATAAAAAAAAAATTACATTTACCTATATAGTAAGAGAGGTAAAATAAATAAAAATAATAAATAAATAATTATCCGACAATAATTGGTGTCTAATTACAGTAAAATGATTTTAAGACAAAAGCCAAATGGAACGAGGAGCTTCGATTTAGCTTTGTCAGAGATTTTTCTTCTGTCTCTGTTCTTCTGACCCATTAATCGGCCTGCCACTCTCCGTCGTTCTCGTAAGCGCCGCCTCTTTCCGCCCCATAGCTTAGCTATGCTGACTATTTTTCTACCCATATATCCTTTCCTTGTTTTTTCAACTTTTTGACGCTCTTTGGATGTTCCTTAATCTGGGTATATTTTCGTGGATTGGTGGGAAAATTAATTATATTTCAGTTAAAACAAACACAAATGGATAGCATGATCCAAAGGCTAAAGAAGTTAGATGCTTACCCAAAAGTCAATGAAGATTTCTATAGCCGTAGTTTCTCCGGTGGTCTCATAACCCTTGTCTCTTCCCTTGTCATGTTTCTGCTTTTTCTTTCTGAGTTCAGTATGTTCCTCTCTCTCTCTTAATCTTTTAGTTATTGGTTTATTGATTCTTTTTTTTGTTTTTGCATATTAATTAGTTTTGGATGATTCTATGTTTTGGATTATGATACCCTTTTGAATTATGAATATGGGATTGGCATGTTTGAATTGTAGGAGATGAATGTCGATATTTATAGGTGTTGCATTTTTTTTGATATAATTCTGCTGTTAAGGATCAAATGCAAACACCCTTTTTGATTCAATTCAAGGATTAGCTGCCTCATATGCTTATTTACAAAAGCCTACTAAAATTAAAATCTCGGTTGCATAATTAAAGTTTAAGAGAAGCATTGTCGAGTAGATATTGGATTTAAAGTTTGCAAATTTGCATAATTGAAGATTAAAATTATTGTCTTGAACATGGGGAAAATAATTCCCACAATGCACAAAATTGTGATCAAGCACAGAAATTGCCTGAAACTTTTTCACTAACTTGGAGATTTCTGGAAAATGATTGCTTTACTAGTTCAGAATACTTTTAAGAAAATGGTATGGAATCATCAAGTTCAATAATGTAAGATATTAGTAAAATTGCATTAGAATATAGTTTCATTCCAACTTAACCTGAAAGTTAGTGTAGTTCCATATGATAGTAACCTTAAATGGCCAACAATGGAATGGATTTTGGTTTGTGCTTCTTTTACATTGTGAAAAAGGTTGGCAAAATTTGTTGAGGTTTTAAAGCTTACGTGTTTGAATCAATGTGGGCTGGTCTGAGGCTAAAATTTCATGCTAGTGAATATTTTTTGGCTGGTGATTCCCAAGGGATGATTTTGAAGACATTGTTTTAACCAATATGAAGTTGTTTGGCTTTGCAAAGAACTTTCCTTTAGACCTGTTTTTTTTTGAAGGGCCATTGTAGATGTTAGTTTGAACCAAAGCCTCCCAAATCTGCAACTCTTGAACTTTGGAATGTTAAGCAAGTGAACATATTTAAATCCTAGTTCATTATACAAGTCCTAGTGAATTTTTGGATTAGGTTTAACAAAGTTTTTTACATCGCTAGATATGGTACCTTAACAATAATATATAATCACTAGGGCATCAGCTGCTGTTTCTTATCAATCTAGAGCTATTTAGTTTAATGATAAACTAAGTCTTTCGTGAGCTCTTGACCACATTAACCTAATGATCGAGGCACCAAGCCCCTTAAATACGTCAACCGTTTCACATGTACCAACCAACTACAGGCTGGAACAGGCCAAGCATAGAAACTACTTTGGTCTTGTTTGGTCCTTATGGTGAAAACATTTAGATGATGAACATAAACATCTAGGTAGTATGTTTTACAGGGCTCCATGCATGCTTGAATAATTTAGGAGACATAACATGGTGCTAATGTTTAGGTTCAGAAGTCTTAGTTAGTTTCCCAGTCTCGAATTTGTATTGAGAATGCTCGAGATCATACATCTTACGCTTTTTTATATTCCTGGGTCAACGAGGCTATCTTATTTTTAATTTTCTTCACCTTTAGATTAAGATTTTACTGTAAGAAATAGGTTGTAAGAGCAACATGGGCCAGCTACTCATTGGCGAATAGAAAAGATTGGTGATGGAACTCTATTAAAGTGTCAATTTTGGAATTTGATATTGCAGTTTTTCCTTATTACTTGTGTTCTGATCCCTTGAGATTGTTATTTGTATCCTTGCAATTATGGAATAAAATTTCTTTATCTTGCCTTTTCTCCTTTCTAAAGATTTCAGAGTTACTAAAATTGGTCTAATTAGTTCTTGAAGTTATGGAATCCTGTTTGTTGCTAACGCACGCATGTTCTTCTTGAAGGATTATACCTACACACTGTTACCGAGACAACGCTTTTAGTGGATACATCAAGGGGGGAAACTCTAAAGATTAATGTAACTATCTCTCTTCCTCTTTGTAAATTGATTAGTTAAAAAGGTCGACAAACTAGCCATTGGTGCTCTGCAGTAGTAATTGATACTGAAGTTTTTCATCCACATTTTTACTTTGTGTGTGCAGTTTGATGTCACTTTTCCTGCCATTCCATGTTCATTACTCAGTCTTGATGCCATGGATATCATGGGGGAGCAGCATTTTGATATAGTATGTGCCAAAAATGTCGCTTCTTGTTGGTTATCTGTATCTTTTTTTTAGCTCCATTCTATTCTTTCGATTGCTTCTGACTCCCTTTAATAAAAGCTGTATTTATTTGCTGCATCTGATTAAGTGTTTCACTTGCAGAAACATCACATAAATAAGAAGAGAATTAATACTCATGGTGAAGAAATAGAAGTCCTTCGTGATGGGATGGGTGCAAAAAAGGTCAGTATACATCTCTCCCCTTCCTTTCCTCCCTCTTGTGTGTCATATGCCTGCCCCTTCCTCCTCCTCCTCCTCTTTCTCCTCTTCTTGTAAGTGAAGATTTGTAGTCATATAATTGATGATATCCAAATTTCTTTGAATTTTGATCGTTTATGCATCATATGGGAGTGGACTGTGTCCTGTGCTGATTAGATTGTTGTTAAATATGGATCCACTGTGCTTAAATTTACGCTTAATGGGACAATACACCTCATAAATTAGGGTCGTCAAATTAGTTCTAAAGGGTGAATTTTGATTGCAAATTGGTGTTTATTTTATACTCTTCTATGATGTCCCTTTTCTTTTAATATCCAGCCCACAAAATGTGAAATATATTTTCACCAAGCTTTCTGTTTCTTTTTGATGGTTAACTGTTGATTTTGTTTGTTTCATTTGTTTATGCTTTTTGCGATTGTATATCAACTGCCCATTTCAATCATTTTTCTGTTTTCTGTGCAGATTGAAAAGCCTTTACAAAAACATGGTGGTAGACTTGAACACAATGAAGTTTATTGTGGCTCGTGTTATGGTGCAGAAATGGTACATTCAACCTCTGACATTCATTTGTTTGTATAATTTCTAATCAAGTTTGAAGTTTTTAACTGCAATATATACATTGGTGCAACATGAATTGCTAACCTAATATAAATTGGCTTAGACATTCTTATAAGTGTCATTGGCTTGCATGAACAATTCTTGGTCTGAGTATTAGGGTTCTTCAATTCAGTCATCATCATAAAAACGGATGCCAAAGACTTCTTTTTGGGAAATTTATAAAGGCTAATGAAACTAGCATAGAAACTTCTAGTTGTTAGACCACATCTCTACTTGGATCTACCACTAGAAATTTCCAGAAGGTGATAGGGATAAGGAAGGAATTTCATCTTCATGTTCTCACAAGGTGAACTCAGTTGTTGTCCCCAAGTGCTACAGTAGTTAGGCAATTAATATTTTGGTGGTAGAGAATAGGAGTTGAAATAAAAATTTATTACATTACATTAGTTTTTACAGTAATTGAATAAGCTATAAAATGGTTTGTTTTAATATTAAGCTGACGCCATGAAAGATTATGACTTCTCTTTTACGAACATAAGTAGAAGATCTAGGGTATTATCAGCTGAAAGTGTAGTTTAGAGCCAAGCAGGTTTCAGTTTTACAGAAAAACCTACCCAACCCGACCCAATTCAGTTCGGTAACTGAACTTTTAATGTTGGAAACAGATCGGGTTTGATCAAATGGTTTGGGTTTGATCAAATGGTTTTCCGGTGAAATTTGGTAATTTACCAGTTTTTTACCGAACAGATAGCGATTTCGGCACCAAGATTTTAATGAAAAACTGAAACGAACCTAATGCTCTCCCCTTGTCTGGTTGGCAGTAAATTGTAGGAAACATAAAACAAAGAAAATGAAAGGTCTTACAGATATCCTGGCAAGAACATGCCCCATCTAGACTAAATTGTGATTAGGTCTAGTGTGACATGCTCATTTAAATTTGTGATATTCTTTTGGGAGCTGCAAAACAGGGTGTTTAGTATACATGAAATATTACTGATATGGTGTTTTAGTCAAATATTATCTTGTGAAACTTAGCAAGTATTTAAATGGATATATTATAATACTCATTTTCAACATATTTTATGCTGGTAACCTTTGTTTCTGCTTCGTAGATTATTTATTATTAACCTTTCTCTTTTTCCCTGTTTCTCTCTTTAACTCTTTCTCATGCAGACAGATGATCATTGTTGTAACTCATGTGAAGATGTTCGAGAAGCATACAGGAAAAAAGGCTGGGCAGTCACAAATGCAGATTTGATTGATCAGGTTGGCTTACTGATCCTAAAAATATATTGTACAATTATTTTGACATACTATATGCTCATTTATATTATCATTGATTTACATTGCATTAGTGCACTTGCGTGTCATTCGCTTCATAATCATATCTCTTTCTACTCCAATGTGGCTATGCTTGTCAGTTCATAAAGTACATCAGTCATCCTAATTAACTATTTTCTCTCAGTATGAAAAATAGAGAATATCATTTAGAAGTTTAGGGGATGGTTGGTCGTTGTTCTAGCTAGTTGACGGTCAAGGTTTTATTCCTGATTCTTGTAGGGGGGTTTATAATATGTTGTTGAAAAGTAAGTTTCTAGCGGATCTTAAATGCAAAGTTCCCGTGGAAGTAGTGAAGTTCTGAGTTGATGAATTTCCTTTAGAGGGAGATAGATTGATGCTCTCCATCCAGGGACTTGCGGTTGGACTCCTGTTATCTAATTTGAAACTCATACAGTTAGATTATACAATCACATCCAGTTCTCTTAATTTTATATATTTGGACATGAAGAAGGGAAGGGCTGTCTCCACAGTTTTTTCTTCTGAATTGTGTTTAGTGGGCCAAAATTGGTAGCTGGAAGAGTTTGATTACTGGCCCATGAGAATGTTTCTTGTGCCAATAATATTACAAGGATTGTATATAACTGCACAAAGAAGCATTTTCTTGACCTGGTAGAACATTTTACTTCTTAATTTATTTCATATATTGTTGCTTCCTTTCATAAAAATTAAGAGTGTTTTCTAGAGCTATTTTTATCATCTGCTACTTTATTGTCTTAAATATGCATAAACTGAAGTCCTAGCTAAGACTTTGCAAGATCTATGTATGCTGCAAAAGCAAATGTATGTCTTTGTTACATAGATGTGCAAAACCACTTGTTCTGTACACCCGTGGCTTATATTCTAATTGTTCTAAGTTATACAATCCTTTTGGTTTTAGTGCATGCGTGAAGGCTATTTTCAGAGGGTCAAAGATGAAGTAGGTGAAGGATGTAATATCTATGGGAAACTGGAAGTAAATAAAGTGGCTGGCAATTTTCATTTTGCACCCGGAAAAAGTTTTCATACATCAAATGTTGGTGTACATGATTTGCTCTCCGTGCCTGCACATACTTATAATGTAAGAACCATTTCGCAGCCTTTAACATTGTTATGATTATTTGACTTCTTTCTGGAATCCTTGCAGTCCATTTTGCCCCCTCCATTTAATTACGTTGCGTTTTGAAAATCTAAAGTGGATTTATCTTTTCTGATGCATGACATAGATAAGTCACAGGATTAATAGACTGGCCTTTGGTGACTACTTTCCTGGTGTGGTAAATCCACTAGATGGGTAAGCTTTCTTTTTCTCTTTCACAGCCATTTATTTGCATTTTCGACTGTATTTGAACCTAAAGTAAAACTGATGTCTTTATGCGCCTCAGATTATGTAAATGTGCAAAATGATTGGTGCTTGCTTGTGTATACCCATGGCTGATAATTTTGTTTCCAGCCTTATTACATGAGCTTCTTTGCATTGCTTGTTTCTTAATTGTTTCATTTATTCCCCATTTTGTTCTTTCGATCTTTCAGGTCACAATGGTTGCATGGATATGGTGAAGAAGGCATACAACAATATTTCCTCAAGGTTTGACTGATCAAGGCATTGTGTTTCTTACTATAGGATGGATATAGTACCTTACCTTGCACTCAAGTATTAAAGTTCCTTACCTGATAGCGGTAGTTAATTAGTTACAAAATTTTGCTTGTCTATCAAATTCTTTGTTCAAAATATGTGCATAGTAACTATTAAAAAAAGGGGCAGCCCAGTGCAAGAAGCCCCCCATTATGCACGGGTCCTGGTGAGGGTCTGATCACTTTGGATCAATTAACCTTACCCTACATTTTTGCAAGAGGCTGTTTCCACGATGACTCGAACCCGAGACCTCTTGGTCTTATAGTGACAACTCTATTGTAGCGCCAAGGTTCCCCTTCGCTTAATTGACTTCAATCTTTGACCATTTACATCATTTCTTATTGGGTTATTGAATTGCTGAGCATCATAATCATTAATTACTGGCATTTCCTTGCTTATCTAGTTCATTAGCAGCATGAACAAATTTAGGAAAAAATTGTCTCTGTGTTTCTTACTCTTGCTTAACGGGTGTGTTTGTTGCTATGCTTATTTTCCAATTTGGAGTATTTGCCAATGAATATCTGTAGTACCAATAGTATTAGGTTTTGGATGCTTCTGATCTTGTGCAGTTAACTTAACATTTTGACATTGCAGGTTGTTCCAACAATATACACTGATATTAGAGGTCATACCGTCAGCTCAAACCAGGTATTATTGTACATTATAAAGATGAAAGATATGTTGGGTTTTGTCATACTCATTGATCATAACTAAGTTATGGATGTTTTTTGTTCAGTTCTCTGTGACACAGCATTTCAAAAAACAAGAATTTATTCACCATGACACTCCTGGAGTTTTCTTCTTTTATGACTTCTCTCCAATTAAGGTGTGTTCTTTTGTTTGATTTTAGAAATTTAATGTGGTTTTTTTTTTTTTATAAGAGAGTATCAAGGAGGTGTTCACCTAAACTGGTGCTTATTGGCTTATTTCTTATAATTTGCTTATAGAGTATACGTTGCTTAAAAATAAGTTGTGAACCATTTATCAAAACCGCTTGATAAATGACTGATAAGTAGTTTTACTATTTCCTGTGTATTTCAGGTGACTTTTAAAGAGGAGCATTATTCATTTTTACATTTCATGACAAATATTTGTGCAATTATTGGAGGTATCTTCTTAGTCACTATTCTTGTAGCCTCCAAACCGACAATGGTTCCATTTTTGCCTATGTTACTTATTTCTTAAAAGCAATCATATTATTGAAAACCCTACGCTGTTAGTAACTAGAGTTCTCGTTTCTTCTTTCAGGTATTTTCACAATTGCTGGAATCGTTGATTCATTTGTGTATCATGGTCAAAAAGCAATCAAGAAAAAAGTCGAAATTGGCAAATACAGATGATGTTCTCCACAAGCATTGAAGAGGTGGAAAAACAATGGATTTGTTCCTTCATCACAAGCGCCTCTAATCTCTTTCTGTTACTATATTTGTTTTTGCAGTTAGGTTCATCATTAGAGATTTTAGTCCATAGATTTCTGAATATGAACTCAGCTTGTCTTTATCCCCACGATACTCATTACGCGTGTTCATCATCAATGTGCATTTCTCTTGTCAGATGGACAGAGCTTGCGTAACATTGAGAAGACGGGTAGTGGCTGCAAGTATATTCTCGCAGGGTATTCGAGCTGCATTCATGCATGCTTATGTCTAGGAATGATAGTTGGCGAAAAGATGGATGCATTATTCATAGAAATAGTATGATAATGTGATAGAATTAATTTATTTTGCACTAGCAATTCAAATTTTGAGTAAGCTAATTCAATAGCTATTCTGTACTAAATTACTGTATTTTTTCCTCCCAATATTTCTGGTTGTTGTTGGGTTAAGAAGAGAGCTGTGGCTATGATGACATTTTTTTT
>CATIWJ010356013.1:0-17887 GCA_949640765.1 Croton laevigatus | reverse complement strand
GAAAAAAAAAAGGGAAGGTTGGGGATAAGGCTCATTCGCCAGGCACACAACAACACAAACAAGTGTGAATAAGAAGCTGATATGATAGCCCATAGGAAGGATGATGGTTTTGGATTAGTCAAAATCTCTTTAATTTAATCTATCTTTTGATGTGAGAGTGAGAGCAGTTTTTTGAGTTTTAATTCAGGTTTTTAAAAGAATTAAGGGATACTTAATACGTCATGCAAACATCATTAAATTATAGGTGGCCAATGCTAATTTATAATTCATACTTTCTTTTTCTTATATTAATAATAATATTATAGGCTGGAATGACAAATGTTGTTTTTGTAAAAGTTCTATTATGTAGTTTTAAGAAATACTACAGTATATAATTTCAAATGGCACATTATTAGCACATTTTTTCAGACATGATAGCAGTAGAGAAAGCAAAGGGATGTACCATTTTTTTTCTTTCTCTCTCTAGATTTGCAAACGTTGGAGAGTAACTTTTTCTTCTCCAAACCCAATGTGTCTGATCTTGGGACTTCTTAAACAGGTGAAAATTAGCTCCACTTTGGAGGTTAGTTTTAAGTATAAAGCTTAATAAAATGGAGTAGAGTTCAAACCTCCAAACTGTAATAGCCCAGTGCTCTTACAAAGCCACTGGTAATGGGCCAAATCTGCTTATTTTCACTTGACTGATGCCGAAGTTTGGGTATACTGCTTGTGTTTCACATTGTTGGGGATAAATGTTTCGGTACGTTAAATTTGTTATATCCTGTAATTCGTGAGATAAATTTAGTGAAATTTGATGGGAGAGTAAAAAATTCATCCAAACAATTTCAGAAATTCGATAAATTATAATAATTTCATTTAAAAATTAATTTTACACGAATTTCACGAATCGTTGAGATATGAAGCATAAGTTATTATAGAGTTTATGTAATTTTTATTTGTCATTAAATTATAAAATTTACATGAAACAGTTAAGAATTCTTGAAAATGAAAAAATAATATGATTTGTTAAATTGGACAATTCGTAAGAACATAATAATTCATTGAATTTGTTGGAAAAATAGTCCCCAAGGAATTTGATAAAATTATCTGAATGCTCACCGCTAGACGTTGCCTTTGGAATAAAAAATTTACTAAAACATTAATGTTTTAAGATTTTCACATAATCTAATTCACTAAAAAGCGAGCAGATGTAGCGTACAGGGATTGGTCTAATGCTCAGGTTTCACGTGTGCAACGGTGAGTTGCTTGGCGCCACCGCCAGCGGGGTTTTTAAAATGCAATATTGATGCTGCGCTAATATCTATTGCGGCTGCAACTTCCTTTACGGGTGTACCTCGTGGCAGTAATGGTGCTTTTGTTCCCGGTTTCCGTTCAGGTGTTGCGTTGCCCCATGTGGCCGCAGCTATGGCTATGGTGGAGGTGCTTTCTTGATTGAAACAGGAGGGTGTTGTTAATGTTATTGTGGAGTCTGATTGCCCACCACGGTTAGTTCAAGCAATGACTGATTCCTTTGACGAGGTCTCAGATTGGGCGTGATTATTCGTATTAAGCGTTTGATGGTTGAATTAGCAAGTATTATTGTTACTTGGGTAGGGAGACATGCGAATGAGTCCGCTAATGCATTAGCTATGCTTGCTTCTGATTATGCTAATCAATTATCAAATTCTACTTTTCTTTTTATCTTTTTCATTGTAATATTGCATAAAAATGTCCAGATAATCCAATCCAATTTAGATTTTATTTGAACTAAATATGTGACTTGTGCAGTATAACCAAAACCATTTATTTTATCCTTTATATAAAACTAAATTATATGGCTAGATAATCTGAAACTGTAATTTAAATTATATAAAAATTTAAATTTTCAAATGGTTCATAATTATTAATAGTGTAAAAATGCTCTGTTATTAATAGGGTAAAGTGGTTCCATATACATTAGAAAATCCAAAGGTTTAGATTTTTCTCTATAGCTAGGAAAAAGGGAAGGGGTGAAAGAAAACAAGTGGGGAAAAAGGTTGAAAAAGAAATTTATACGGTCTCTGTACATCATTAAAAATGACTAGCCTTTGGTATTTTCTTGATTCCTTTCCCAGTGTTTTTAGATAGAATCTCTTCTGAGATCAAGCAGCTCCATAGTTGTAAAGGTTGTAACCAGAAATAATGGAGCTAATAGCAAAGGCAATAAAGGCCAAGAAAGCCATTGCAACTGAAGCACTGGCCATCTCTGTGAATTCATCTTTACCCCAATTAGATTGCCAGTCGTTAACACGAGTGGCCGCTGCTGATGCTGCTGATATCAAGAGATACGCTAATACCTGCAAGACGAACCACCAAACTAAGCTTAAAAATATGCAAAGGGTGAAAATCATTTTAATGGTGCACATATCCATGTATTCTTTTGTTTTAAATTGCAGAAACTAAACGGTTAAGATCACTCAGTCACAATGTTCTGTGAACCATTAGTGATTCACCTACAATTAACATAAGGCTCAGAAAGTAGAATCATAGTCCAGAAGTAGCAAAAGAAGGTTTCATTCAGTAAGAAATTATGCATCTTAACCTAAGCTCTGTTGACACCGATTAGAAATGGCTGTACACAAAATTTTATCCACGCACTAATTGGAGGCAAGACTGAAGAGGCGTTAATCTAGTTCTGTGAAACTAACACTGACTTCTACCAGCAATAGAAACGCTGTCCTTTGAAACATACCTCTCCACACTCAATTTAAAAAGTTATTACCACAGGAAAATTCTTGACCATAAGCTGTAAGGTTGTAATCTAACACGCCTGAGATAGCCAATTGCGTGTTCATTCAACATAATCATAGAACTAGTACAAGAAGCAACATATCCAATTTCCTCAGGAATAAACCTTGCTCTACAGAAGACCTTAAATCACAAATTACAACCAAAATGTCATGCCATACAGATTATGCAATTAAACAAAAATACCAGTCTTATAAGTTGCTGACATATTTTTACAGAATTTATACTTCAGTCAACAGTGACTGACAGACACAGAATGTATGAAACGTGACACTAATAGTATTAATGAATGCAAGCACTTGCCTGATCCATGAAGAAATTGAAATGGCGGCGGTTGTGGTGGTGGATCACATGTCTCCCCGTGACCAGATGGTAACTCAGATCATAGGCTTGGAATCCAGAATATACAAATGCAATAACATTCACCGACAAGCAATATCTGATCAAACAAACTCAACAAAGGACCAAAATCACTTCAAAACTTAACAATGTGACAAATGGAAAAAAAAGGAAAGATCTAAACGGCCAAGTTTCAGCAGACAGCAAAAAGATATTATAGCAGTAATTCTACTTTGCACTAACTAAATTATGATAAGCAAAATAATTAAGATCTCAGGGTACAATTACAAAAACTTCAAAATATTCAAGGAAAATTTTGAAAATTCCTGCTTTTAGTAAATTATCTAAACTAAATTACTTATTTATTTACTAGTTCTTGAAGTAGCAAAACATTCAGTTTGTTCTCCTAATAGCTACTATGAGAGTGGAGCGGGCTAAAGACAGTAATTTTTTTTTTTTTTTTGAGAAACAAATAAAAGACTAGACTTGGAAATTTTTTAAGCAACAATAAATTCATAAGAAAAAATTATATACCTGTATTCTCTGTATCGATCATAGGAATCGCCACTCCACCCCTGAGTCTTGTCGGCGGCCATAACAGAGAAGGAAATCAAGCACAACACCACTTCACTTATTCGAAACCCTAACTCTGCCACTCTCATCATACCTTCTCTCCTTGATCTCCATGTCTCCACCGACGCCGACCTTCCATCAGGTCTCATTTTTCCCACAACCGGACGCCCCTCTTCTTTAATCGCTCTATTCATCATCATTGGCGGACCCTGAGGAGGCTGAGCTTTAGCCTGAGGATACATAATATCCGGTGGGCGTGGTGACGGTTGGGGAGTGAATTGAGTGAACTTATCAACAGCAACAATTGCCATGGAGTTGTCAACTGGAGAAGACTTTCCCGGCGAGTTCGTGGGAGAGTAAAAAGGAGGAGAATCCTGGGTATTGCCCTGGTCGGAGGGGATAGGGGAGTGTAATCGGAGAGCAGAGTGCGGCGATTCGAAGTGTGAGTCAGAGTTGGAAGACGACGACCGTTTCATGTTTGGCGGACTTTGAATTCTGGGTTTGGATTTGGTGTCCATAGGATTTGATTTGAATTTTGGTTTTGATTTCGCGGAATTTAATGAACAAAATCAGTGTGTTTGGGAACTCGAGCGAGCAAAGGACAGAAAAAGGCTTGACGGAGGCTTAATATCCTGTTTGAAAATTCTTGTGGGGACCATCACCATGGCTAAATAAAGTAGGCGGCTCATTTCAAGTATAGAAAGGCTCAGCTTACTTAGCATGAACCCATGAACTAGACCTGTCAAAAGAATATAGATTTTGACCTGTCATCGTATTATTCGTTAGTTTGGAATGAAATTGTATATGCTATTGCAGATGATTTAAACTCTCACTTGAGAGTGAGATTCCACGTAAATTATTATAATACGCTATGCGGGGAAGGGAGACTTGATTTGACGTTAGAATAAATTTAAGAAAACTATAAATGCACCCCCTCAAATATCACACACTTTCACATATATCCCTCTTTATTTTCAATAATTATTTAAGCATCCCATAAGAATGCTTTTTTTTTTTTTTGGAAATTATTTTAAATTAATAATTGAAACGAATATTAGACCACTAATATTTTTGGATTATATTCTTTGTGCAACCAATTTAAAGATATACTAAGAATTAGTACATAGATTTCATAATGTTATACTACCTTAGTCCTAATGTTATACTGTACTACCATTAATTTTTTTCAGTTTACAAAATAGCTAAATTAGTTTACTTATATTATCTAATTTCTTTTTTCATTTTCTGTATTATATCGCTTATAAATAACTTAAATTTCTCAATATACATAAAAAAAATTTAATTAACATTGATTATCAATATAATTTCCCATAAAAAATTATTAATATAATTAATTTAGGGATGTAATTGAAAAATTAAATATTTAAAACTAATGATAAAAATAGAAACTACTATTTTAGGATGGTAAAACAAAAGAAGGACTACAATTTAGACAAATGAAATATTTTTTTTATAAATTTACATGTCATTGTTTATGGCTTATTTTCATTGGAAGTAATCTAATTTTGGTCGTTGTAACAAAATGTATTCCAACTTTAATTTGTAACATAAAAATACATCAACTTACAAAAGTGTAATAAAAAGACATCTCTAACTGATTTTCTAATCTTCAACAGGTCATAAGGACCAAAGTATAAATTTGTCTAAATTTCACATGAGATACCTTAACTTTAGATAAAAAATGTATTTCTCATTTTAGCCCCCTAATTTGATATTAATTTTTAAAATTGAATAAATTGTAAATTTTATAATAATTTTATTTAGTGAATAATAATAATAATAATAATAAATTTAATTAATTAATTAATTAAAATTATAAATACTTTTTAATATTTTAATTCAGTGGTTAATAAATAATAGACACAAGGTATTATTAATACATATTGATTTATGTATTAATATTATAAGTATTACTTTAATATTTCTTAATAATTGATATGTATAATAAATTTACCTTTAAATTAAAAAAAATATTCCTTAATTATAAATATGAATTAAAATAGTATCCCTTATTAGAATATGATTTGAATTTAATTAATTTAATTATTATTATTATAAATAATTATATAGAGATCATTTTATCTTCGATAATACAAACTTTATAGGAGCGTTTTTGGCGAAACTAATGTTACTCTTCATTCATGTTTTATATATGTTATAGATAATATTTATTATTGCTATTGAAAATAATTAAATTTGATAATTAAAAAATTATAATTTTTACAATAAAAATATTGTATTCATTTTATAACCATATGATTTGAATTAAAATATTAAAAAAGTATTTATAATTTTAATTAATTAATTAATAAACATATTATTTTTTATTATTATTTCCTTAAAAAAATTATTATAAAAAATACAATTGGTTCAATTTTGAAAAATGATATCAAGTTAGGGGCTAAAATAAGAAATATATCTTTTATCTAAAATTTAGGTACCTCATGTGAATTTAGCCAAAATTATAATTTGGTCCTTATGATCTGTTAGAGACCTAGAAACCGGCTAGAGATACCTTTTTGTTACACTTTTATAAGTTGGGATACCTTTATATTACAAATGAAGCTAGGATAATTTTTTATTATAACAGCCAAAGTTCAAGTACCTCCGGTAAAAATAAGCCCGATGTTTACCATAATCATCCAGTTTTAAACTTTTTAATCCAAAAAGGGGCCTAGTAGCATTTTTATCTGCAAGCAAACAAGATTAAGAAAATCAGTTTTTGTTAATTTCAGTTATTTGATGTTAGAACAACAAGTGAATATAGCCCAATTTTTGTTAATTGATGCAGATTATTTTTTAGTTTAAAAATAAAAAGAAAGGTTAATTATTGTTTCTTAATTGTTAATCTCTTAGTTCAATAAATTGCAACATGATTAAGGAAATAGGAAAAAGAAAATAATTAGAGGAAGCTTTGATTAGAGACTTTACAAGCAGAGCAGTGGCACTTTAGCATAACTTTATGAGTGGGATTTCTTTATTCTTTAATCTTTAAAGGCTAAAAAAGTGACCAAACCAAACCCCAACTTTTTCAACTCCTTTGCTTCATGTCTGAATGCTAACACTGTGGCAACCGTCAAGCATATTCAAAAACCCACCTCTTCAAGAAATCAACCTAACCAATTATTATTGACACACTTACTTTTCCATTGCTCATTTTGTTAGAATATACCTACAAAACCCCAAGAAAAGTATCTATTCGCTTTCTTTGTCTCTCTTATATCCTTTCTTGCTTTTTTTTTTTCTTTTTTCCCTTAAAAATAAATTAATTTTTTTGCCAACTAGCTTTGTACTTATAAAATTACAAAAAGAAAGGACCAAGACCACATTTTTATCTTTGTTTTTCTATACTTTTCACTCATAAAATCCCACTTTGAATTGAATACGTGACGTTTATTGGATCCCTGCTTTATGTTTGATTATATAATATATAGAAGATTTACAGCATGATGAACTAAATAATATATGAAAGGCACAGTAGGAAAAATGCCCCTCCTAAAACAAAAAGAAAAAAAAAAATACAACACGTGAGGAAATATAATTATGAAGTTGTGCATTTCTCAAACACAATATACACAAGTACTCTCCTTACTACTATTATATCTTTGTTGAACGTCAAAATTGAGGCTTATTCTGGTAGTTTCAGTCGGTTAAACAGCACCAGAAAACTTTGTTCTGGAATAACATATAGGAACCCAAGATCTGCACCTTTCACGTACGGTCCCATGCCCTATACAAATTAATCAAACCATTCAAAATATTACCTACCGTATTCATTGGTGAGATTGTGTGAGTGAGATGACAAATGTTTTAGAAGTTTCGGGTGGATTTTGTTACCTTCCCATTGAGTTGGAGAAGTTCACCATCAACCCATTGTGGATTTCGAAACCCAAATTCTGCTATTCTTCCTTGACCTTTGTAACTTGCAACCTGGGCAAAATTATATTTTTAAGAACTGTGTGCACAAACAATGCAGCTAACAAGCAGCATTCTAATGCAGAAGCAATCGAATACCACAAAATATATAGACCATGACTCTGAATGTTTCGTGGGTAAATGTAGTTACCACTCCTAATTCATCTGGATACATTCCACGGTTAGGATTGCGACTCACTTTCCCAATCTTGGCACGAAATGTTACCTAAATAAGGAAATGATAGATTAGTATGAAAATTCACATCCTTCCACAAGAATAATGTTATTATTAAATTACAACAAAGTTTGTGAGACGAGAACCTGGCCAGCTGGAACATTCAGATCCCCTGTTAGCTTCACTGCCTCAACATACTCGAAGAATTCCACATCCGAAGACTTCTCATCCGAACTATTCCAATGACCAAATTTACGCCTCAGCTGTACTATCTCTGTCCCATAAGGACCAAAGGCACCAACATATAGGCCTACACCACAACAAACAGATTATAACATCAATAAATTTCTACTATCAATTAAGGCATCCCTAGCGCAAAGTTTGTGAGGATGAGAGTTTGGACATGTCAAGGAAAGGAGAAAATAAAACAGATAATATAAACTCACTGACCATCAAATGGATCAAAATTGTTATTGGAAGTGGAAATTCTACTGAAATTTGTGAACTTGGATAAACGACTTTGCTTCTGAGCTTGACTAACAGCAAGTTTAACAATTTCACGCACATCTCTAGAAACCTGAGATGAAAACAAACCATGAATCAACTTCTTGTTGAGAGAAACGTAATTTTGCAATAGAGCAGTAGGATGTCATGCAGGCGGCCTTACAGAGACGCATAAATCAACTATATTACAGAAATTTTCAAGTTCAAGTAGTTAACAGGTTTTAATTATAGGAGTTTGACTACAGAATGACGGCATCAAGTGATACTGCGCAATTTTATGATTACCCTAATTATTATCACAGAAAAATAATTTTCACATAACTTGATTTGATATGCAACTAAGAAATGCACCCAAGGGTAAAATTTTTTTCAAGGTATCAATAACGAAAAAATAATTTTAAAGAAAAATCAAGGGCCTGGTAGTTTTGGCAATCCTTTCAATTAATAACCATGTTGACATAAAAAAATTTGTTCTAGAACATTAGTTAGGGAAAAAAAGTTAAAAAATCAAATTCCAGATCCTAGTAATTAGTTGTAAACCTCACCTTTGAAGAAACTTTATCAGCACTCCAAAATGCCTTTGCAACATCAGGAGGCATTAGCTCAGAAACACCTTTAGCTGCTATAGCTGCTACTTTTATCCGGGTAGCTTTACTTTCTTTGCTGTCATAATCTAGACTTTTCTCCGGAATATGCAGTACAAAGGAATCTCTCTCCATGTCATTAATTTTGGCTGGAAGACGCACGTACTCATCCTTATTTGCAGGGTCATCCTCATTGTGTACAACCCCACCAATAAAAAGCTTCATATCCAACTCTTTCCCATCTTCTGATGGATCGTCACCACCTTCAATTGGAACTCCTTCGGGCTGAATCTCCTCCAAGCTACCAGCTTCATCATCAGTACTTTTGCTAGATGCTGTTTTTTCATCATCTTCTTGCATCAGCTGCTTCATGGAATCATTATCTTCTATCACTTCCTCAGCAGCATTAATGTTCATAACTTTTACTTTCAACCCTGGAATCTTATCTTTAAGAAAATTTATCACACTTTTTATCCCTTCCTCAGTTGCTCCCTCAATATTTATGCCCTTCTCTTCATTTCTCTCTGCCTTGACTTCATTTGGCTGAACATCCAAGGCAGATGCCTTCTCTGCTTCAGAATTGGATGGGCTTTTACCAGATTTAGAAGGTGAATTTGTGGAGTTTGTTGAAACTCCCTTAGTTCGTTGCAGACAAACAACCTGTCACAGATGCAATATCAGAAACTCACTTCTGGACATTCTCATGATGTGTTGCATGAATTTGATGCACTGCTAGATCTATTCATTGAATGACACAGAAGTCTTTCACAGAAATGCTTATACATCTATTTGCTATTTACATGATTCCATGAACACTTTCTACCATCCTTTGCATGCCCAATGTTATTGTCAACACACTATAACCAATTGCACATGTAATCATAGTCATATAACATACTGGAAGTATTTCAATATGATCTTTGAAGGGAAAAGAGACATAAATATGGAAACATCCAATAAAAAAACTGGCCTCCAGCAGCACAGAAAACTGTTAATTATGAAGTATGAACGGTGTACTCCTTCAAAGTAAGGGCAACAAAAATGACACAAGTTTATGCTGAATACAAAAATATGTGTTACTAAGGATGAAGTTATTCATACCAAGCACCAACAAAGAAAAATAACGGATAAGATGACATTTGCCAATGTTAGTTTTCAATCCTCCAAAGGCCTGCGCTTACTCAGTGGAACACTTAAGCTACAGACTACAAGTCTATTCGCAACTCACCTGCATAACATATCCGTCATCTGCTTCTTTGACCACAAATATTTCAAACAATGGAGTGCCAGGAGATGCAGTGACCAATTGCCTGCAGCAAACAGTATTTATCAACACTCCTGTGTATCAAACACTAATTAAAGCCACAAAAAATCTCTTACCTTGGACTGTAACTTCTGCCAACAAACCTTCCCACTCCAGGTGTTATTTGTACCAGTCTTCCAAATGGATCATCAGAATCTGTTGAGTAGCCCACCCACCAACCTACCTGTTAATAGCAAAATAAAAGTTTGATAAAGAAAAACTTTAAACCCTTAAATTTTTATTATTGCAGATGAAACAAGACCACTTTGGTAAAGGGCACCAAATAAAGTCCCACTGGAAGTGCTTAGCAGATGACGTAACATTTCCTAAGATACAATATCATCCATATGCTAGACCATATAATTTAGTCACAAGTCCAAAACCAGTCCTATAATAACTTAACATAAACTCAGCTGAACTTAACCAAGCCTTAGTCCTAAGTACTTGAGACTTAATATTAGGAACACTTGATAGCTTCACTTCAAGTTAAGTTCAATCCACTGATCTCATCAATGCTATTCCTCAAACCTGATAAATGGAATTCAAATATGATACAGAAATGAAACCACACAGCATGAGAGAGATGAATTCTTCCTTTTGAAATTTATTCATTATCCATCTTCCAAAAATATTTAATGAGAAAATCATGGAATAAACTGCTCTGTTAGGAGTTTACAGTATGTCCTTATGATGACACTGCTTGCATTCTCTAAACTCGTGTTTGATTGAACTTATCTAATAGAGAAACAGCAATGATCAAAATGTCCAAACATATTAAATACAAATTCATTTCTTTGCTAATCCAACATAGTTCCACTGGTGGAGTTAACTAAACAAAGGCAAAGTTGAAAGATGCCATCTTTTGTTATCCAATGAAAAGATGTTGGTCATATTATACAGCAAAGTATGCTCCATAGATTGCAATAGGAGACAAAAAGATACTCCTTCCTTGTAGATTATGCAGAAAAAGCACTCAGAAGTTGAGCTTAAATAAAAAAGGGAGGTTAAACAAGCTGACCACCTCATGGCTACCCAAAAAGGGTGAAACAGAAAGCTTTGTCAAATCAACTCTGTGCTAAATCACAAGGCCTTATGGTCTTTTGCCACCAAAATTATTGGTCTCTACCTTGCTAACCAAGAATGGCAGACCCATAATGTCACCATATACTCCAAACATTCATGTGTTAACCAAAAAAATAAGATGGTTGAAGATAAAAGTAAATAGTGGATAATCATTACCAATCCACTGCCAGTGTGTTTACACAATCTTGAAGCATCATGGTATCGCTCTTCATCTATTGCATTCTGCAGAAAAAATACAGTCAGGATAAAGAACCGCAATTAGTCATGGAGGTCCTTAAAAGGCTTGTATGGAGTTCTAGATTAACACTTCCTAATCATAAGACACTAACCTGCAACTCAGACATGATTTCAGCAACACTATCCTTTGAAGTGGCTTCTGCAATAGCCATTTTCAATTTTGCAGCTTCTTGGAATTCTTCCTTTTCAATTGCATCTTCAAGTTGGAACTGTGAATTGACATTGGTGTTAGCATAAACAACTAAATAATTTCAATGAAACAATATCATAAATTCAATTGAAGCTCTTACCATATACCAGAGCACAAATTTCAATTGATAAGGGTACATTACAAATTACAATTACACCTAGTTTTTACTCATAATTTGAAGGAAAAGAACATATTAGAATTTTCCACTTTTAAATGGAGGGTGCCAAAAAGGGAAGAGGGATACTTAAACTATTTGCAGGATGTTGTTCTAAGGATATGTCGACTTTAGATATTAGTGAGGATCTAGCAAACAAAAGATTAATGTTACAGACCTTACTTTGCTTCACATGGATATTAACTTTGCCAAAGTGGATATTGAAACAAAGGATTCATATATATAGCCAACACCAACGCGGTAGGACTAAGGCTCTGTTGTTGCTGGTGTTGTATTACTCATAATTTAATAAGCTTGTAAGGTTCTAAATTCATTAATTGAGTGAGATCAGTAACAAAATTGTCAAAAAAAGGCAAATAGAAAATTTCTTATCAGAACATACTAAATTGTGAGATATGAGCATAATTAACTCAATGAAATAGATAGGCAGTTATTTCCACGAAGAAAGTAACAACTTCCATATTCATGCCAAAACATTCAGGAGATTGCATATATAACTAAAAAGAATAAGCAACTTTCACTTTTGCCAACGAAAAAATCAGCGATTGAACCCCAAATGGAAAGAGGATTTATGTCTGGATTCTAGGCTAAAAAGAAAAGAAATAAAAGGAACAGAGCCCACCTATTAAAAAAGGCAAAAGAAAATGCGAGGAAAAATAAAGGAGGTACCTTGAGAACAGAAGCAAAACTCTCGGCCTGTTCAATCTCAGAGAAATGGCGTGTCCATCTATTCCAGTCCCAATCCGACGAAGAACTGACGCTGCCACCACCACCACTACTACCATTAATGTTAGTATTGTTATTAGAGGAAGTGCAACGGCAGCAATGCAAATCAGAGTTCCGGCGATTCTTTATCAGAGAAAAAAAAGATTTCTTGTTCCTGTTTGTGCAGGAATCGTGAAGAGCAGTGCAGCCCCAGCCAAAAACAAAGCTGAAATTGGTAGATTTCTTAGCAGAGAAATCAAAACAAGAAAAGGAACTCAATTGGGGGACTGATGCAGTGGCTTGCCCCACTCCCCATACGTTGGGCGCTGTCATCCCCCTCAACCTTGACTAAGTATTGAAGGCTTCGATTCAGAACAGTAACAGAGTATCTTCGTCTTCTTCGTATTGCAGATTTGGGATAATAATGAATAGCAGAGGAGAATATCCAGAGATAAATGTAAATTAGTGTATTATATCAAAATCGAAAAACAAGATATATGTACGGAGTTAGCCTAATGGGTTGCTTTCGAAGGGGCTGGATATGGATTGTTTGGGTGTGAGACTCAGCTGATTCAGGTCTTATTTAAAACCTTTTTATAAAAGTTTATTTATTCATGAGTTTTTTTTCCCTCAACAAAAATGCAATGTGTAATTTGGTTTGTATATTTTGAACCAAATTTAAATATGAAATAAAATTTCAGAATATTTTTAGGTTATAAACAGATTATAATTTTTTAAAGTTTGAAAGTTCTTTATAATTTTTTTTTTCAGTTAAAAAAAAATTATAAATTGTTTTAGTTTCACCAGACTTATAGACATTAATATCTTTATATTGTTGTATTATTCATATAATACTCTTGTCAAAACATCAAAATTCATTTTTTAATCTCATTTTCACTTTTTTTTTTTGTAATTTTATCGGTTGTTACAACAATAAATTAATTATCAACTAGTTTAAAAAAAAAAAATCTTCAACGGATTATCAGTTAAATATAAGCCAATTATACAAAAACACTTCATTATTTATTTTTAATTTGATTATAATCTAAAAATTAATCATACACAATAAGTAAATTAGACCTTATTATTAAGGGGTGAGCATAATAAACCGTAAATCACAACCGATTTAAAAACTAAACCGAAACCGAACTGAAAATCGGTGAACTGAGTGGTTCAATGTGGTCTACGTTGCTGGAAATTTAGAAACTGATTTGTTCAGTTCGATGTTCAATTTTGGGTATCTGAGAACCGAACCGATCTAAAAATCGAACCACTACTATATATATACTGTCGTTTAACCTCACCAAACCCTAATCCCTCTTTCCAAACATCACTAATTTTTTAATATAACTCTCCTTAGCATTCTCCCTCCTTACCCTCTCTCACCATTCCATTAATTACCCTTTCCTCATCCCATCCAAACATAGGGTAAATCCTAATAAAATCATCTTATGATTGTATTAATTAACTTCATTCTCTATTTTTTGATTAGTTGGTTAATTAATACTAGTATCTTGTTTTTCTTTTTTTATTGAAAGATGTCAAAATAGAAGAATTACATTGAAGGGCTACATGGAAACTCTCTTAAGGCAATGAATTTCAGTATCAAATTGATGGAGTTGCATTGCAGTAGCAAATTTCCATTTTAAAACTGAATTGGACCGAAACTAAACTGAAATATACAGTTCGATATATTTTCAGTTACTAATTGAGCATTTTCAATTTTAATTCGGTTTAGATCGGCCTAGCGACTTGAAATTACTCATCCCTACTTATTACAAAGTAAAAAGGTACTTTTCTTTTTTTATTTTTCAACAAAAAAGTAAAAAGTTACTTAAAACATATAACAGTCGTTAATTTAATATTCTGTAACTAGGGATGAGAATTACTTGATTTACCGGACATCCACCGCCGAATTTTATTAAAGGATTTTCAAGTATCGACCTTTAATTTTCCTAATATGGCAAACTTGGAAATTAATTAATGATCAAACGAAAGGCTAAAAATAAATCTCTCAAAACATACTCATTTGCCTCTTTTCCAACACCACAACAATAAAAATCTTCACTTTTTGGATATGAACGTCAATATCATTACAAAATTACATGGGCCAACCAATATCAGCTTTCATGATCCAAAAACCATCCTCATTATCCATACAAATACAAAGCAATGAAATAAATGCCATTGAAGCTCAAAACTTGAGAAACGAACAAAAGTTACCATTACCAGAATAACACAATCAAAGATACAAAACTGATAAAATAATTCATTTTTCCATAGAAATATGACATCAATACAAAAATTAAACAGTGTCCTCGGATCACCATCATAAGTATTTTCCCCCCTCCCATTTAAAAGACCAAAAAAAAAAAATCACTGATTTCCAGTTGATATGGTTTTGGATGAATGAGTTACCTTTACCCTTATCATTACAGTATGAACCCGTAAAACCACCTGACACTGAGTAATGACTGTTAGCATATATAATATTGTCCACACAAGGTTAGAAATTCATTGACAGACTAGTGTTGAGTTGGGGAGGCCTGACTGACAAGGATGTTTCCGACTGAAGGAATTGGTTCCCCACGGGTTGCATCTTGAGTTGCTGCCACAGCCGGTCTGTGTTCAACAGCTTCCAAATCAACATCAGAATCAATGGAAGCCCCTGAATTCTCAGTACGAACTGGCCAGAGCAGACCCTGCAATCTCAACAGATATCTCTGGCTGGCAGGTTGAGTTCGCACATATTGGGCGGCTGTTACAACTGTTGTGGAAGGCCGTTCAGGATCAGCACGAAGATTGGATAAGGCGCTAAGGTCAAGATTTGGGAAGACTGAGCACCGGCATCGAGGACATTTCACATTAAGTCTAAGCCACTCATCAATGCATTCTACATGGAAATTATGTGCACAAGGAAGCCCTCGGACCTGCGCTATGATTTTTCTTTCCCATAAGCGACCCATAATCAAGCATTCTATAAACGGCGGGCAGATGATAAGAGTAGTGACAGAAGAGATCCAATATTACCTCATTCCCTACATGGAACTCCTCTAGGCAGATAGGGCATTCGCTGCAATCAGTAGGCACGGCCTTTAGCCTGAACTTCGGAAGTTCCTGAATGAGTGCCTCCACTGCTTCTCTCTGTGAAAAACACTCCACCATTTAGATTTAAGAACTCAACAAGTTTATATCAAGATTACAATGGAAAAAATTAAAGAGCATGATCTCCATGTAAAGTTGCTAATGACTACTTGAAATTTAGAAGAAACAAAAGCCGCTCAATGCTTATCAAAATTGACAATTGCCTTAAGAACAAAATTGAGAGCATGCAGAAAGCGTGAAAGAGAAAGAGAATCCCAACTTTCTTACACTTAATTGATATGAAATTAGCATATGTTGAAACAAAAAATCCCCATTTTGCATATGACATTATTTATGCTATTTTCTATTATTTGGATTATCCACTCAAACATGGCTTTGAATACTGTTAACAATGAGGAAAATCTAAAACATGAAACTTGCAAACCATATTTTATAGCTCAAGTGCAATTAAACGAATGTGCTCATATACAGGTGATTACAAAATGGAGGAAAGATGCATATTCTTGCCCTTAAAAGTAAACAGCTCTCACCTGAGTAGGAGTCAAATAAAGTCCAGGATGGTATGCTGCAGTATCTTGACCCATGCCTCTCATTTCTTGACCTGCAGCTTCAAATGCCCAATCTGGTACCCGGACCATGTCGACTAAAACCTGGATATCAGCATTTAGATACTAATTAATAGAACCACCAGTAAAAAGTAATGAAGATTAAGCATTCCAGATGCATGAAATTTTACCCCATATTCTGAAATGGGAATTCCCTGCTGAGCACGTAAAAGATGTGCTTGTCTTCGTGTCAGCCACTGAAAAACACAGAAAATAAGGATGAAAAGGTAAAGAAGCTGTAAAAAATCAACAATAAATTTTTGGAACGAGTAGGATAAAAAATATTTTGGAAGCAGACGGAAATGATAGCTGAAGAGCTACCACTACTTTCATAGGGCAAGATAAAGCTTAAATCTAGCGAACTGCAGAAGATCTAGGAGGTGCTATGCTAACCTTTCCAATGGACATGCAAGCAATACAAAGGAGTCCACAGTAGCTGAAAAGCAACCAAATAAGAAACCCCCATTTCTGGCCTTCTTCTGGCAACTGCAATAAGTTACATACACCATTCCCTTTTTCAAGAACGTCCCCAGTCCTCACTGACAGAAATGCTCCGGATACCAAAGTTTAAGAAAATAACTTACACAATTTCTTGCAGTCGTGAACCAAAGTGTACCAATTATAGTCCAAGCCCAAAGAAATGGATAGAGTAGCAAAGACAGAATTGAAAGAACAACTATTCTTCCACAAAAACGGGCATATCTCTGCTGCCACCCAAAATCTCTACAAGCATTTAAAATAGAAAAGGAGAACAAATTATCAATGCAGTATCCAACCATACAAACTATAAAGAGATATTACAGGTTCTCAACATAGGCAAATTTCTATTTCTGAAAAGGCAAAAAAAAATTTTAATAACAAAAAAAAAAGAAAAAAAATCATTCTTTCATGTAGGGCTTAACTGGCAAGCAGAAAGGATTTGAGAATAAAAAGCAAACAATTCTGAGGTAGCTGATTACATCTCTTGTGAGATGTTAGCCTTTACAAACTGCAATGTTTCACAAAACCTTTGTCATAACATACAGCCAATTTAAGAAGTAGGAGTTGTTCAAACATCATGTTTCAGGCAAAAATCTTGTTTACACCACATATCTGCCCCCAAGGTAAGACGTCTAATAATTGAAACTATATTCCAAAAGCACTAAAACTACTTCATCGCAGAAAATTATAGTAATAGTAAGATAGGACTTACAAACCCATTCCAGCAGCAAGCCCATTATCTATGAACATCAATAGCCGAAAAATAAAAACAGTCGTATAGTCAACCTGAAGCAGTACGTATAGTTGTTATCCTTAAAATGTAAATCCATATAAAAAGAGAAAGCACAATCATTCAATAGCTTAGGTCACTACTCACCACAATCCATATGTGCAACGGGTATGTACAGAGATGATATCGTTTCCAATTGATTGCAACAATTATTCTAAATAAAGAATGTAAAGGAAATACGCACAAAAAAGTTAACTTTTCACTGCCAAGATTAATTTAAAGTAGAAATATAATGTATAACCATAATTGAATTTCAAAATAATAGATCATCTAAACTAAACCATTACGGACTCAAATTCACCATCCAGATTTCCCTGATCACTAAGAGCACTACCAA
>CATIWJ010355957.1:0-16965 GCA_949640765.1 Croton laevigatus | reverse complement strand
TGTTTTCTAACTTTCCCGAGTTCAACCAAACACTATTATTTTATTTTCCTAACAAAATTTAATTTTAAATCCAAAAAGATAATTCAACTTTTCTAAATTTTAAATATTTTTATTAATATTTATATATTAAACTAGGTTTTTGAGTAAGTTCAATTTGCGCACATGCTTGACTAGTTTGGCTTGTTAGCTCGTAAGTTAAACTTAGGTTTGGCTTATTTATTAAACGAATTTAAAAATTTAACTCATTTATCTTTCGAGTTGAATTCAAATTGGTTTTTTTATAAGTTGAATTTTAAATAACTCAGTGAAATAACTCAATTCGTTTATTGTACTAGTGTACATGTAAGTTGGATATGAATCAAAGTTCAATCTTCATTCCCCACTGAAAAATAATTCTGGTATTGCATTATTAACTTGAAAATTTTGGACTAATATAAATAAATTGGTTTATACAAATATCAAAATAGATAGACATGTGATTTGAATGGGATATAACATTAAAATGACACATTTCAGAAATGTTGGTGCCAAAATTATTGCACCATGATTTTATATGTCTCATTCCAAATAGTAAAAATAGAAAATATAGCAATAATTGAAATGGAAATATTTCCAACTCCTAATTAAAGATTTATAAATTTCTCTAATTTATTATAAAAACTTGTTTAATGGGAAAAAAATCCAAAATTTTTATTTTTTTAGAATAATGCAAAATTAATTTTTTTTCCTGAGTAAAAAAATTCAAAAATAATTTTACTGTTACATTTCCGTTTCAACCGATTCTGTTTGTGTATAGGCAAGTGTTTATGCAAAGCAAATGAGTACAGAAACAGAGGAAAACCCCACCTTTTGTTGTTTTGTTTCTATAGATAAACAATTTATGGAAAACAATACGCCTTGCGCTCTTTATAAGGTCCAAAACATCTCTCTCTTCCATTTTCTCCCATTTCAACAAAAACCCAGAAGCTTAAACACCCAAAGGAAGAAAAAAGATTTCAACCTTTTGTTTTTCCTTGGAGTCCATTGTACTTAGGAGGTAATTATTTCGAGAAATATTATGTAAAAGTCAACAACTTTTGATTAATCTATGGGTACCCAGTTGCTTAATTTGCTGAAATTCGATCTCAGGAAGATTTTTGGTTTAGTTCTGATTTAATTTTGTCAAATTTTTGTTGATTAATCAATCCCCATTTGCATGATTCTTGATTTTTCTTGTTCTTAGGGGGCATGGAGATCGATAAAGCGATCAGGGAAAGTGATGATAGGAGGCTCAAAACTAAGTACAATAATGCTATCTTTGTTATTCAAAGAGCTCTTGCTCTATACGCGTAAGTTCTGTTTTGTCTTCTCAGGGTTTTGTTTGATTCTTTGTAGTTTACGTGGTACAATCTTGGTTTTGGAATTTATTGAGAAGGTCTAGAAGGATTAGGATATGCTACCCTTGATTGCCAGAAGTTTGGAACTTGGAAGAAGAATGAACTTAGAGAATTTATGAACTATTTGACTGATATGAAAATGAAAATTTTTTTAAAGCAGAGGGAAGATTTTCTTTCAAGACTGAATAAAGGGGAAGAAAAGAAAATTTCTGTGAGACAACTGTTTTGAGAACTATGTGTCCGAATCAAATTAATTAGTGCTCAGGTGTCTGCTGTTTCAACTCTTTTTCCATCTTTGATAATCGAAACTTGTAATAGTAGTTTATTCTCTTTTAGCATCCCCAATTAGTTGAATGTGAATGACTTCGTGGCATTTCCTGTTTCGTTCATGGAAAGGGTTAAATTATTACAAGAGAAAAATAGCATTGTATCTAAGGATTTATTTGTTTCTTGTCTATATTAAGTATGTTGGGAAAAGAATGAACGCGTTTGCATAAAGGAAGTTTGTTGTTCTTCTAGGTGGAACGGACATTCGTTCAACACATTCTTTGCTGTACTTACTTGGATTATCGTGTTCTCCGGTGGAAGGAAAAAAAAATTTATATTGGGAATTATTCTTACATATAGATATTTTGTCACATAAACAAAAATTTCTTGTAGTTCAAATCTTAATTTTTGTTAGATTACCAACATAGATTGTAACTCCCTAACTAATTATTAAATCTTAATTTTAATATTTGAATAATCATGTTTTTGCAAGCAGGCATTCTTGGTGATGTACAAAGATATAATAATGGTGTTAGTACTGGTTTTTTTGAAATTTAGATGTTTTATTTACCTATATTAATAATGTAGATATCAACTGAGAATGGACGAACATGAAAACATGTTACAATTTTGAATACCTTCTTATTGCATATAAAATTTAGAATTTTGTAAAATTGCTGTTGGTGGGATAAGTTTAAAATTGTTACACTGTCTTCTCTTGTGAAGCTTCCATCCTTCCATCTATATATTTTATTTTCAGTCTATTTGTTGAAGGTAATAAGGTCTGTCACTGCATTTTTCCATCCTCATACACCTAGTGAATACTACCAATTTTCAGGATAAGGATAGTTTTGTTTTTTATATTCTTAAGGAAGAAAGGTATCTAGCTTCATCTCACTGATCATAAAGATTAGATGCTCTTTTTTGTTTGATACATTTTCATAATTTTATATCCTAGCAAATTCATGTTTCATTGTGTTATACCCAGTGGGAAATAGTTAATCTTACTGTATAATTCCATGATTGTCTTTTTCTTTCCACTGCTAACAAAGTGTGCTGATGCTTGGAACACTCAAATCCTTTTCCTTACAGGATTGAAGAGGTTGCCTTAAGTTTCAATGGAGGAAAGGATTCGACAGTAGGTTTTCATCTAGGTTCTGTTGAGTAGTTTTTTTCCCTTGTCTTCTCTTACATGGATACTGACCATAAACTTCGGTTTTCAGGTTTTGCTGCACCTGCTTAGGGCAGGCTATTCTTTGTATAAAGGAGGACAAAGTTGTGCTAATGGGGGTCTGAATAGTTTCCCTATTCGAACAATATATTTTGAAAGTTCTTGTGCTTTTCCCGAAATCAATTCATTCACCTACGATGCAGCCGATAGGTGAGAAGGTTTTACTTACTTTAGTTCTGTAAAATATCTGAAAACATTGTACTTGGATGTGTAAAATATTTTTAAGTTAGGAATCTCAGAAGTTGAATCATTTGCCTTTAATTGAAGTTATTTATATATGTCTGTTTTAGTTTTTGAGTTGAATTGCTTTGTATGATCAGCTATGGTTTGCAACTGGATATTATTAGCTCAGATTTCAAATCCGGATTGGAAAATCTATTAAAAGCTAATCCTATCAGAGCTATTTTCCTTGGCGTTCGAATTGGCGATCCTACTGCGGTATACTTGATGTTCTGTCTTTTAGGAAGATGCCTTGTTTACATAATTTCTTATCCTGTTATCCATGAGATCATTTTCTGGAATAATGATTAAGTTTCATATTACAAACCGAAGTTCTTTATATTTTCAGGTAGGTCAAGAACAGTTCTCTCCTAGTTCACCTGGTTGGCCACCCTTTATGAGGGTGAATCCCATCTTGGATTGGTCTTACAGGTTTAATCCCAATACCATTGTATCTTGTGCGATTACTTATTTCTTTCCTTTTTCTGCGCCCTATTTCTATTATTTGGTCAATTTCTACCAAATAAACAAGCTTGGGATACAATATTGGAAATAAATGTTGATTCTTTGTCCTTAGGCTTTTTTTGGGAGAAGGGAGGGCGTAAATAAGAGAGTAAAATGATACTATTCATTTACATCTTTATTTTACACTCTTTGATCAGATCTAAGAAAAAATTTGAATGATATAAAATAAATCGTGCTAAATTTTATATATTGGACAAACCATTTCACCGCTTTAGATTGTTACTATTGATGTTCCTTCCAAATTCAGAGGGGGGGTTTTGGATTTAAAATAAAATTATTTTACACCCTTCCGTATATTTCACATTCAAACAAACAAGTGATTATGTTACTCAAAGTGCATTTTCACCCTATATTTTACCTCCACCCAAATACTTCTTCCATCCAAACAAGGGGTTAGTGTTACTGAATTCATTATTGATGCGTTATCCTGATATGACCTTTTCCGAAGAAGCAATAACTATGGAGCTTGTAGTCATGGACTTATGAATTTATTGCTACAAATTCAAGCTGGAAACTTTTGGGATTCTCACCTTTGTTTCTGTGTTTGCAGGGATGTTTGGGCCTTTATTTTGACCTGCAAGGTCCCGTACTGCAGCCTCTATGATGAGGGGTAATTCTTACTTTGAGGCTTTGGAATAGTCTTTTTTCTTTTGTTTTATCTACTTTCTTTAGATTTTTAGCTTTGTAGACGCAGGCTATGGTACTTCACTTTATGTTTCTCCTTGTGCGAATTTATATTTCATTTCCAAATGCTAATTTTGTTTTCCATTGCTTCATGAAACTCTACAATATCAATTTGGTTTTTCTTTCACAGATATACTTCAATAGGAAGCATACATGATACTGTACCAAATTCATTGCTGTCCATCTATGACTCCAGTCGCAAGGAAAAATTTAAACCTGCGTATTTGCTTTCTGATGGAAGATTAGAAAGAGCAGGAAGAGTTAAAAAGTTGTCTTCTCCCCTTAATCGGCATTTGCCTGTTAATGACAGTGCAGACTCTGCACATCCACATAACAGCAGCATGCTTGTAGCCTCAGTCATTGGTGTGGGCGATGAGATTCTGTAAGTCCCCTGTTGTTAAATGGTTCTTCTTTGCTTAGTACTCTATTATTCTGAGAGAATTGTTGGGTTTTTCTCAAACTTTGTTCTGTTGCAAAATCTTCTTTCCAAGAGCTTGCTTCTTTTGAAGTCTGTTGAAGCAGTTTTTTAACTAATCCTTGTGTTCTGGCTGATTGTTGATTCTCAAGTTTGCATTGTCTTGGTAATTACGACATTCCAATCAGGAAAAGCTGAGAACCTGAGTATTTAAACTATTTTCATTCAAAAAAGAAATTATCTAGCATGAAAATTTTTCAAATTTTACTTAATGCTACATTTAGCTTATTTATGCTTCTTTATTTCTGCTAACTTATATTTATTGCTGAAGTTTCCTGTTCTTCATCTGTCCATAGCTCAGGTCCGGCACTGTTGAGGATCATTTGGGACCTTTGTTGTGTAGAAAGCTCCATTCGATTGGTTGGTCAGTATCACACACTGCTATTGTCCGAAATGATGTGAGTTAATATCATTAAAACTCATCTTGTAATTATGGTTCATCTTGACAAAATTAAGCAGTATAGCCAATTTATATGCTCATATAAATGTGAAGCTGAATTAACAATCTATATAAGACATTGTGTACGGGCATCATTAGTAGATTTATTCAGTATCTCATAACACTCTTAACATACTACAATATTATCTTGTTTTAAAATCCATCTTCTGCAACTTTCTTTGCAACAGATTGATTCCGTGGCTGAAGAGGTAGAGCGATTTAAATCTACCAATGATCTGGTAAGCATTTCTATTCTAATACCTTATTGATATAACTAAATGGTTTCCTAGCTGACTTAATATAAAATGAATCAAAGGTTTCATTTTTAAATATCTGTTGCAGCATTTGATCTTTGTTTGATGCTTGTAGGTATTTATATACGGAGGGGTAGGTCCACTACATTGTGACGTTACCTCAGCCGGTGTTGCAAAGGCTTTTGGGGTTCGTCTGGTGCGTGTTTTCATTTTAAAGTGAATCATTTTCTCTTCTGTTATTCAAAAATCAGGGTCCATATGATAGTTATTTTGAATCTCTATACAGTCTAGTTACTGCTTCAGCTTTACTAAATATCTTAGAATTTCCAGAATGTCTTTATGTACTATTCGCTTAAAAATTGGCAATGTGTCTGATGTTTGGGTAACGGAACAGTTGTCAAGCAATATATTTGAACTTCCCCCTTGCTAGTGTTTGTTAATGTGAAGTTTTGTATGAGGACAAGTGTTATAATCTATTTTAACTAGATCTCAATTGTTTGTGTTGAGTTTAGGCTCCTGATGAAGAGTTTGAAGAATATCTCAGGCATCTTATCGGTGAACATTGCACTGGTGATCGAAATGAGGTAATTCGATTTCTATAATATTTTTGCATTTATAGAAGAAAGATTCAAAGAATATTGTACCATATGTCTACGGTGAAAAAGCATGCATCCTTTAACATCAGGGAGAAAATTCGGATTGAAAGCATCTAGAAGCAAAGGACAAAGGTTACCTTCTTCGGCAAATTGTCTTGGGTATATATATATAACAAAGAACAGATGTTTATAACTTCAATTTGCAAATCAAGCCAATCTGTATATTTCAATAATAATCTAGATATTGTCTTTTATTGCAAGAAATACAAATATAAGCAGGAAAACTTAGTTACTTGAGATTTATTCAGTTTCGTTTTTCACTGGATCAAAAACATCAAACCCTTTTCCTTTTTTAGGCAATAGTTTCTTATTTAATGCAACAAGGCACTGTTTATCGCAACTTTAATTTGCAAGCTAAACCAATTTTGTCGATAATCTAGTTTGAGATGCACTATGGAATGTTTTTTATGTAATGGAATTTTCAGTACTGGTTGAAGAAGCATGTCTCATAAAGAATTAAAGGATGGTTTTTCAATACTCATATTTTCATAATGACAGTTTTTTGTTACTGCCTGCTTTCTCTCATGTTTTGCATTTCTGAAACTTGCGCTAAATACGCAACCTAGCTCAGCAATGTAATGCAGTTATGTCATAGTTCATGCCAGCTTTATTCTAATCTGTTCCTTTTGTTTCCTTCCTTAGATGGCTTTGTTGCCTGAAGGTATCACTGATCTATTACATCATGAAAAGCTGCCAGTACCAATGGTATGTGTTTTGGAAGCTGAATAGGATATTTATATTATGATTTTATTTCTTTTCTTTATAATTATAAGTGACTATTGCTCTGTAGATTAAGTGCCAGAACGTTATCATTCTTGCCGCCACAAACGTTGCTGAGCTCGAGAATGAATGGGAGTGTTTGACGGAATTAACGAAATCTTATGGCCTGCTCACAACGTTGGATCCATTCGTATCGAAACACATGAAAACTGACCTCATAGACGTACGTGTTATAATAATAATAATAATACTCCTCTAAGTCACTTGCTGGTTTTAAGTGCAGCTAGATGGGATATTCATATATTCTCTAGATTTTAAAATCACCTTTGTTGGTTGTTTCTTCTATAAAATACAGGTGGAAATTGCTCAACCTCTATCAAAACTTTGCCTGGAATTCGCTGATCTTCATATTGGTAAGATTCTAAAATCTTAGCACTACGAATTTAGGAACACGGCACATCATTCTTGTGCTATTCTAACGTTCCTTTGCTTTATGCAGGGGTTTATCGCAAATCTAGAAATGGATCTCTCATAGTTAGTTTTGAAGGAAAGGTGGGAGAATCTTTCACTATTTTATATTACTCTAATTTTTAAAACTCCTTACAAAATGTATGATTTTAAATGTTGCGTAAAACTGGGTTGCAGAATCAAGCAAATGTTGATTCAGCTGTAGAAGCGTTAGGCAAGAAGTTCCATCCGGGGGCATTTTCCGAAATTGACTGAGCTTTTTGTTCTCCTTTTCTATGATGCACTGTTGCATTGGAAGCTTTCATAACCTGAAGGCTTATTCAATAATTTGTACTTTTCAAATGGGCTGGATGGGTCATTTCGCGATCAGCGTAACGGTTGAATTGGAAGAGTCTAATTGAAAAGGGGAGGTGATGCTGAGCAGGAAGAGCGAAAGACGCTACAGTGTCGACTGCTAGCACAAATCCAAACCCTTTTGAAAGATAAACCCAGTAGTTATGGTCAAAATGGCTTTGTATTATCAGCTTTTTAGAATAGGAAGCTGGGAAGGGAAAAAGAATTCAATTCTATTCAAGTCTTTATTTTTGAACTATGTGAAGAGTTAGTTTTGAATTATTTGTTCTATGTTTTCTGAAGTTGATTAGCTTTTCTGTATTTTGAATTGTCAAAATGCCAAAAGGCTAAAAGTTACTTTTGTGGTGGCTTTGCAATAATTTTTAGAGCTTTACATAAACATTTTCTGAAAAGTTACTTTCTAAACTTCAAATCTTTAATAGAACATATTTTCAAACAATTGAATGGTATTCAAACATGTAAATTTATTGAATACTCAAGCATATGAAGGTGAAAAGTAGTTTATTGAGATTTTAATGAATAGCTACGCCCTAAAGTTAAGGCGAAAAGTACTTTTTTTAGGAGTTTGTGGTTCGTTTCTGGTCCTGATTTTTAGGCAGTTACTGGAACTAGAATGTCGATCTCTAAAAATGTAAGAACCGGTACCAAAACCGTTGGAGCTAGGAAATGGTATTGGAACAATACAGTTTTGGTATGGTTCCTGGTTCCAACAATTTCCAATTTTTTTGGTACCGGTTCCGGGAAATCAAATTTTGAATATAAATTACTATGTAATTTTGTCGAAAATTTTGCATACTAAATGTCCAAACAGCAAATTTGCGGCACTAGAACCGCAAATTAAATTTTTTCAGTTCTCATTTTGTTGATTCTTTTTCGGTTTTATTATAGTTCTTTGTTCTAGTTCGGTTCTCCGGGTACCGTGCATAGCCCTAGTTTTATTATTAACAATTTAGTCTATTTTCAAGGAAAAACTCTATTTTTGTGTAAAAAACCGTCTTCTTTCGGATCATTACTCTAAATCTAAAAAGTAAACGACATGGCGTCGTGTTTAAGTTGCAACGACAAATCGTTTCTAAGGTCACGAGACTGACGACATGATGACGATCGAACAAGCAAACAAATAAATAAGAGGAAAGCACACAACGGGAGAGATTAAAGCAGAAAGAAATGGCAGAGAGTAGTAGTAGCTCAAAGAAAGGATTAGATGGAACCGGTCTGGAGCTGCCGGAAAACCGTCATGGCAATCTGAAGAGTGCTTCTAGTGACCAAAATCATCTCCAAATTCTGTCTGATATCAAAGTTTCTAAGGCTTCTGTAATTATATATTCTCACCTTCAACTTCTTCTTCTACTTAAATTGCTTATATATTTTCCTTTATTTCTTACGTGTTTCTTTCTTTCGTTCTCGCAGGCAGTTATCAATTATGGCGCTTCATGGTAAGTCGTCTTCTTCTTGTTCTTCACTTTCTTTGTTGCAAGTTTCATATTTGCATACAAGGTGTTTGACATATAACCTCTTAGAAAAATTTTACATCAATCCCAGCCTGGATATATATGTACATATATGGACTTGCAAAAGAATTGAAAATTGAATGCAATTCCTGTAACAAGATCCTGTTTTTAAAATTTGGTTCTTGAAGATTCAAACTTTTAATATTTTACATCTGAACAACTTTTTACTTCCTTTTGAAATGATAATGTATTTTCAGGCTGTTGCTAGAAGCTATTTTTTGTAACATTCGTTAAAATAGCTTTTGAAATATCTTTTAGTTGTTTATATAGCTTTTTATGCTAACCCTTTAGCTTCTAACACTTTAGATTTTAGCTTTTTGTAAGTAGTATTACAAATACTTATATGCTATTCAAACAGCTAAATCTGCCAAATATGTACAATAATTCTTGCTCTTTTTAATTAAAGTTCTTATTTTTAACAAGATAAATTTGAAGTACTTGATTAATGTAGCATGATTGGTTTTCTCATCTTGCTTATATAATTAGATATCTAGTGGGTAGTATTTAAAAATATGAAGCTTTTCCTATTATACACCGTGTAATGTTCTTTCGTCCTATATCTTTTATATTTCATATCCCAATTCTATTTCAGCAAAAGAGTTCCTTGTGATTCCCTTTTGCGTCATGAAGTTGCAAATTCTTCATTTTCTTGTAGCTGCTTCTTGATTCTCTTGTTAATTGAACATTTTGGTATGTGTTTCAGGTGTAGGGTGTGTAGCCAGATCCTCCCGGCATTTTGCAAGCTGAGCAACAATTTCCCTAAGCTTTCTTTTGTATATGCAGATATCGATGAATGTCCAGAAACAACTCTGCAAATTCGTTACACTCCCACATTTCATTTTTACCGTGATGGAGAAAGGGTCGATGAAATGTTTGGTGCTGGAGAAGAGAGGCTGCACGATCGCTTGTGGTTGCATTCCTGAAATCCATCTTTGCCTGCCTTCGGATTAGCTTTTGTGCTAGAAATTGAAATGTAGATGCAAGAACAATTTTACGAGCATGTTTTGCATTTGCCAAATTATGTAAAAGCACAACACTGCTATGTTCATTTGGAAAATGTCGATCACTTTTCATTAAATATTTGCTTAATATATGTGCAGATTCTTGTCAAGTGTCTTATGCGTTTTCACTAGTCAAGATACTAAATATTATTTTGTTTGGTGTTTTGTAGCGTTTGAAGTACGATTACTCAAACAATTGACAGCTATGTTTGCGCAGTATTACTCAAATAATTGACAGCTATATATGTGCAAGAACTCCGCCCTGCTAACGAATTCGCGCATCCGCAATGCTTAGCTTCAGGAGGAAACTTATCTGCTTCGAAAAAGTTTAGAAAACTTCAGGAAGTGAGTCGAATACTTTTTGGATCGTTTATGTAATTATACAAAATGGGATATACGCATACAGATCCCGTTTTGACATGTTACGGAAATAATTAAAACAAAAAATATATAAATGTCCATCAGAACTAAATTAGAAGTCCTAGCAAAAGAGTGTTAAAGGAAAAACGCTTCGGTTGACATTTAGTAAAACAATTCGACTTGAAACTAAAAAAGATATTTTTACCAAAGAAGCCATATATTTAAATGCTCAAAATAATACTAGTACATTACCATAGAGTTAGCTAATCTAGTGCATCAACCATTGTAAACAGGAACAAATTATAGTTTCAAAATCGATACAATAAATTTGTAGTTTCAAACAAATGACAAGATAGAAACTTTTTCAATGATTGTAAAAATGTAAAGAAAGTATCGAGAACATAATGAATATAATGCAGTGACTGACCATTTCAAAACAAACTACCAACTAAACTTGAAGCACACCCCAAATTCGCGCCTCAAACTTTCACCTTCAGATGTTCATTGCGAATCAGATGAGTGTGCTGAAGCTTCTTTATTTCCCCCACCAAATAGAAAGTAGGCTACGATAATAACCACTTCCAAAGAATATGAAAATCGAGACCTAGATGACTCAGGCCTTAGGTTTGAGAATCTTGACGGTTTCCCATGTAAAATCTGGGTCTTCACGACCAAAATGACCATAAGCAGCTGTTTTCTGGAACCTGAAGTTGCCTCCTCTCTTCAAATCAAGATTGAGAGCGATCATTCCAGGCCTGAAATCGAAATTCTCCTTAATCAAAGCCAAAATATCATTGTCTGGGATCTTCCCTGTCTTGTAAGTGTCAACAAAGACTGACAATGGTTCTGGCACACCAATAGCATAGGAAACCTGGACAATACAACGTCTGGCTAGACCTGAGGCAACTACACTCTTTGCTGCTTGTCTAACAATATATGCACCACTTCTGTCCACCTTAGTGGGATCCTTCCCGGAGAAAGCACCACCACCGTGAGCTCCCCAACCACCATAAGTGTCAATAATAATTTTCCTACCAGTAAGTCCTGCATCTCCATGGGGTCCTCCGATGACAAATCGGCCTGAAGGGTTAAGGTGGAAAATGGTCTTGTCATCAAGATATTGAGCTGGAATAACAGGCTTAATCACATGCTCTTTCAAATCTGCTGCAATCTGCTCGTTGGTAACAGTCTCATCATGTTGGGTCGAAATAAGAACCGTGTGAACCCTAACAGGAACCATGGCTCCATCATCATTTCTGTACTCAACAGTAACTTGGGTCTTACCATCAGGCCTCAACCACGGACAAGTTTTGTTCTTTCTTACTTCAGTAAGCTTTGCACCAAGCTGAGTGGCAAGAACATGAGTAAGCGGCATAAACTCAGGTGTTTCATCAGTAGCATAGCCAAACATGTGACCTTGATCACCTGCTCCGATTTCCTCAGGTTTCTTGGTGAGATGACCGTGAACTCCCTGAGCAATATCGGGACTTTGTTGCTCAATATTGACAAGGACCTTACAGTTATCAGCATCAAGACCAACATCAGCTGATGTGAACCCAATACCTCTGCAAGTGTCTCTAACAATTTTCTCATAGTTTACTTTGGCCTTTGTTGTGATCTCACCAAAGACCATGACCATGTTTGTCTTCGTGCAGGTTTCACAAGCAACCTTGCTTTCTGGGTCTTGCTCTAGACAAGCATCAAGAATGGCATCTGAAACTTGGTCGCAAAGCTTATCGGGGTGCCCCTCATTGACAGACTCGGAAGTGAAAAGGAAGGTCTCCATTTCTCAACTATACCACGTACAAAAAAAGAAAGGTCAGCTCTATAAGTTCCACCCCTTTCAAAATTTGGCACAACAAATTCATCATATTCCAATTACACTTCAATATCAACCGAAAAAAAAATCAACCGGAAACAGCAAAAAATAAATTGAAATCATGCTATATACTTGCATTCCCTTCTTTTACTTTTCCAGAAAAGATCATGATCTAGACATAGAAATCAGAATCCCATCTAAAAATAAGTGAAAACCCACATTTGGTTGCCTTAAAATTACATCTGAATACTAAAATTTCTTACTTGGGTAAAATAAAGACCAAAATTTTCTAACCAATATTTGAATAAACAAGTAGATTCAGTACAAAAGATTACAATGCAATTACATGTTCATCTAAACTAAAAACTTGTAATGAAAATTTTTTACTACAAAACCCTTCAATTTCAATCCAGTAACATTCCCAAATCCAATCAAAACAATCAAAGTACAGAAATGTAAAAAAAGCAGATCTAAAACAGAATTAAAGAAGATTATTACATTACACAGATCTAAAAACACATACCTGTAAATATAATAGGTGGGGAAAATGGAAATGGAAAAAAGGAGAGAAGGAGACGTAGAGAAAACCGAGAGGGTGATATATAATTACAGAGAGATCGACGCGGCGTCGTTTGACTCGCTCTGGTTTCTCTTCTCTCTGCTTTGCTTCCCCGCGCTTTTCGCTTGGTTTTCCTTTCCGGTATTTATCGGCTACTAGGATTCGGATCCTGTGAATTTTGCTCACACTAAGCTTAAACTGTAGCCGTCCGATTTGTGGGACCCAGCGTGGTTTCATATGAATTTGCGGTTGATATAGTGTTTGTGGTTGGTGTTGGTGGCTGGTGTAGGTGGCTGGGTTGGTAGGTGGGCCCATTTACACCTACTATTGAGGTGGATCCTTGAAGGAGTAACATGTGTGGAGCTCCATTACTCTTAGATCGGATCTTACCTCTTTTGTGTATTTTTACTCAGAGGTGGGGCTCAATCGGTATCAACAATTATAATAATTAAGAAAAAGATTGCATTATCTAAAAAAATTATAAAAAATAATAATTTAGAGAAAAAAATAGGTAATTGATTAATTTATTTTATTAAAAAGAAAATTTAGTTAACTTATTTAATAAAAAAAATCACAAATAAAAAAAAGATATGTACAATAATTATATACTTTTTTAGAATTATTATATTATTTTTATACAAATATAGAAAAATTCAAATTTATTATACAGTTGTTATATAACTATTGTATATATTTTATATAATTATTATAAAGTAACTTTTTTTTTTAATAAAATGATAGAAAATATTTTTAAAATTTAATAAGCCTGTTTTTTCTTTTCAATTCTGACACATTTCTGTTTTAAAAAAATAAAAAAGGACTAAATTTACATATTTCCCTTTTACTAAAGCATCACATGGTTAGGAAGCTGGTTCTGTGTTCCTTTTGAATTAAATTTGTTCTTTCACTCTTTTTTTTTTTACTAAAAAAATTAAATTAAAAATTACAATTTTTTATAAAAAAAAATTCTTACTTACTGCCGATATATAGATTAGACAGATTAGTGAAAGTAAATTAATTTTCATTCAAGTTTGTTGTGAAGTTCAAGTTTGAACTTAGAACTCTGTTTGACTGGGGTAAAAGTTCAAATTAGATTAGAAATTTAAACATTTTAATGTATTTCAACTGAATTTATGTCACAATTTCACTTTACTTTCAAGTTTTTAATAATTTTATTTTAATTAGAAAAAACGAGCTTAGTATAGTTAACCTAATCATTCACACCATATTTGAGACTTGATTGGATAAAAATTCATTCGAATTTAACTCAAAAAACTAATATGCTAAATTTAAGCATGCCTACGGGATCACATGTCAATTCTATAGTCTAATTAATCGAACATATTTGAGAACTTGGTTCACATGTCGACTCTATAGTCTAATTAATCGAACATATTTGAGAGTTTGGTTTATTGAGTATGGTTGTGAGAGCTTAATGTAACACATAAATATAAATGAAAACATTAATAAAATAACATTTTGACCTATCAAATTTGATATCAAAATGTTCAAACTCATGGAGCTGAGTTCAAGCTCGATCTCTTGGTTTGAGCTAGACTTTAATTAAATTTTTTTTTTTTTACCATAGGTAGATAATGTTAAATGTTGGTTTGACTCTGTTCATTTATACTTACAGTTTAAACGAAATTGTATTTCATGGGTGAATCATTGGCATTCATACAAATCCGAACCAATTGTAATCATAATCATCAAACTACAATTTCATAATTTTTATTTTTCTGGAATTCCAAAACGTATATATTGTTGTTCTTCATACATTATTACCATATAAAGAAAAAAATGAATATACAAAAGAATTTTGTAAAGATTCTGGTCCCATGTATGCATAAAAGTTACTACTCCATGACTAGTAACTAAGACCAAGTTGAAGTCCTAAATAGGCATGGAGAAGAAAAAGTGTCATTATACCACTTCCTAAGATTCCATGAATATTCCTCAATCCTGGATTCCCCTGCATATATGATTAAAATCAAGATATTGCAACATAAGAGAAAATAAATAAACAGGTAATGGCAGATTTTTTTTCTTTTTTTTTTTTACTTCAGTTTTTACCTCAAAAAGTGCTGGTAAAATGGTCTGTATAGCCAATAAAGCTAGGCCAATGAATCCAGTAACAGCATGAGGACTGCAAAAATGCAAATTAATAAATCATAATCAGCATTCTTTCGATTAATCATAAGGTAAAATGGTTTCGGATGTGTTTGGCAAAATCATGTGCTTGAATACCTTAGCTATTTAAGTAATTGTTAATTGTTTTTAATAGATGTTTATAAAATGTTAAAAATGAAAGCCTAAAAGTTAAGTAGATTAGTCTTTTGTAGAAACAACAAACAGAAAGCTTTGTAATACTTTTACCACTCTCTCTATTTCTCTTTTCTCTAATTTCTGTCTACAAGACCCTCCCTTTGGTGTCCCTGTGTGGCTGCCGCCGGTGGTTTCACTAGTGGTAGCCACCCCTTGGTTTCCATGGCTTTGTTGTTTTCTTGTAGTTCTAGTAGGTGTAGGTAGTTTTTTGTCTTTGTTTGGTTGTAGTTTTTGGCTGCTGGTCATGGAGTTCTGGGGATGTATTGCCCTTTGGATTAGATTTAGAGTAGTTTGTTGGGTTTCTTCCACATATCTACAAAAGACATCTATACATCCTTCTATTTGTGTAGATTTGGACTAGATGTGGGTTTGTTGGCCTTAATGTTCTTACTTCTCCAGGCAGTTGTGGTTATATGGTGTAAATCCAAAATTTCTCCGACGATTTTAAAATGTGTGGAATGGTGGTTACTGTTCACCTTCTTTGCTTGTTCAAGTTGGTGAGGCGAGGATAACTTTCACCACTAGCTTCTGTTAAGTAATCTTGGCATGCAAAATTGGTGGAATACGGAAATTCATTTTACCGACAAGAATGAAGGTGAAAGTGATTTCTATGTTTATTATGTAATTTATTCTTGTCAATGTGTAATTCTGAATATTAACTTGAATGAATCTTATGTAATTGATTTGTTTCTCCACTCCCAACGTTTGGTTGAGAAAGAAAATTATGTAACCCCATATAAATTAATGAATCAATTGCCAGTGGTAAACAAAAAAATTAGTCAGTCTTTTGTAAAATGCTACTTAAACCTCAAAAACTAACTATTATGGTATAGAATATTCAGAATATAAATTAGGTTTACATATGGGTATAAGAGTGGTATATATATAGCTTTTTACCAGGTCGGACGACCCGGCCCGTTGGGCTGAGACTAGTTGTGGAACTGACAACTAGGCCTGGCAACACCCATGATTTCCAGTCTTGTTTTAGGCTGAGCTAGCCCTGGGCCTTCAACAAGCTCAGGCCCCTTCTAGAAGTCCAACACTATCTTAATTGTTATATCATCCAACGTTATAAAAAATAATTTTTAACATTTTAATCAGTCAAAAACTATAAACTGCTTGAAAAATAAAAACTGTGTTTTCCAGCACAAAGTTTGAAGTTGTCCCTCGTTAGGCCTTATTTAGGAAAATTAGTTACTACCTCCGTCTTTTAGGGTAGTTTACATTTCCTTTTTGGGTGTCTTTTTTGGTTGTTTACATTTCCATTTATAGTAAGTTTTGTAATTGTTTATTATTATTTTTTTTATTGATATTGGTGAAAAAGTAAGTGGTGTAAAGGATTAGTAATTGTTTATTATTATATGTGTATTGGTATTTGTGTTTTTAGGATGTAAAGAATTCAAAAAGACGGAGGCAGTATTTAAGTAGCATTTAAGTAGCATTGAAGGATTTAATTAGATAGCACTTTATAAGACATTCCTTTTATCTATAAACGCTTGTCTACACTTAGGGGGGGTGTATTCAATCAGGAGAATTAATGACTTTTAAAGACTTTTTGAAAGAAAGATTTTTAATGACATTCTTAGATTTTTAAAGACTTTTGTAGAGTTTTTAAAATTTCTGGATGACTTTCAAAGACTTTACTTTTAAATACTTTTATAGACATTTAAGGACTTTTAAAGACTTTATTTCTAAAGACTTGTATGGATATTGATGGATTTT
>CATIWJ010355933.1:0-15970 GCA_949640765.1 Croton laevigatus | reverse complement strand
GTCATGTTAAGTGTTGTATTGTATATTTGACCAATCAATTATGAAATTCTTGAATGATGAGTTCATTGCGATAGGGGATTTGAACTTGAGAATGACCATCACTAGAATCATAGACATTGAATGAACCTGTTTATATTTGAAATTCTAAAATCTTTAAAAAATTTGGTCGGTTTTTTCAATGCATGTTTTAGACAGTGATTCTTAAAACTTGTTTTAAAAAATAAAAATTTCAAATCGCTTCTAAGAATATTAGAACTCTCTTAAAGTTTTCTTAAGATGAAATCCTAGATAAATTGAGATGATAAGAATTATCTAGGCCATTTTTTGGACGATTCATTATTGACCTGTCACTTTTGCCTACTTTGTGATGTTACCTTCTTTTTACCCCTTTCTAGCCTATAAAGTATTCTAAAAGCATACCTAAAAATATTTTTTCTTAACCCAAGTTATAACCATTTAACCAAAAAATTCTTTGCCTACAACTTTTTGTGAGAAAATAGTTGTTACATTCTTTTATTGAGCATATGCATATTATAATTAGGATTTGTAGCATTTGTACTTAATTTGTACACTTTTAGTTTTAGTTTTTGACTTAAGAACTCCTAGACTCTATTATGTGCATGTCAAGTAATGAATTTGTCTTAGGTTGGGCTTATTTGCACCATTAGTATCCTAACTTTGGATAATGTAACATTTAGGTACTCTAATTTCAATTTGTAATAATAATTTGTGATCCATAATTAGCTATAAAAAGGGGTATCTCATGATAATTTGTTGACTTTATGTGAAATTAGTACATTCCACATGATACAAATGAGAAATTTTGTGTTCTCAAATGGTTTTACAATTGACTATAGCAATCAAATTGTCTTACAATTACAATAGCAATCATTTGGTTAAACTTTACAAACCATATGAGTAATAACTGGTTGCTGCACGATTAATACGAAAAGATCAAATATTTAAATTTACTATCATACTTAAGACAAATTGTCTTAGAGTCATAATTCAAAAATTTATACTTTCAATCAAATGACTTGAGCTTTTCAAAAACTTTAGGTTTCGTGGCATTCATTTATATAATTATTTTTTCATTAAATATCTAAAGTAGATGGATGAACAATAAATCACCATTATACTCTAAAGAGATTAGATATTACTTTATAATGGTCCAACAATAAAGTTGTGTTTGAGAACAAATCAACCATACTAATTCATTAATTTGAAGAAATTTTGAATTCTTCAAAACAATGTCCATATATTAATTCGCATAATTTATTAATCAGGATGGTCCAACTGATCATGCCAATATAAAACTATTTGGATTTGCAAATTTCAAATTTACTAAGTATTTATCTCAATATGATATCTATTTCAATGAATATTCTTAAAACTCAATAAATTTATCCAAATAATACATATGCTCTTCTGGAGCTTTTAATTTTTCATTACCACCAGCTGTAAAGCAAAATTTGCTTTTAATATTTTTTATGCATAAATTACTTGTTTGTTCATGCCACACTAGCAAATTCTTTTGAAATAATTTATTTAATAACTCTATTTCTTCCACTTTTGGTGGTAAGAAAATATTCTCTTTATGAAACAAGATACGCAAATACAGAATGTAAGAAAGCAATTAATTAATTTTTATTTCATATTGTATTATTATTTTCCAAGAAAATGATAAAATCGCAATATAATTACCAATTCAAGCTAAAGAGCATACTTTCATTCTGCGTCACCAAAGCACCAACTCTAGACAAATAAACGAACACATATAGGCCAAGTAAAGCAACGAATCAAATTGTTCATGAATCCTTCTTCCCTTTCTTTTAAATGCCAAACTAAATTGAAAACATGCAGTTCACTGAACTAATGCAAATTATTCAACCATAGCAATTGTAAAGCAAAGCAAAAGTTGATGATAATTGAAAATGAAATATCTCTTCAAGTATAGTTTTGAATATGAGGGAAAAAGTTAATCTTTTGACATCAATTTAGAATTTTTTTTTTTTTTTTTGCTTTATATAATGCATATGGATATACCTGTTAAATGTTGCTTTTAAATTGTATTAGCTATAATTAGAAAATAAAGGCTACAGATGATGCATAACTAAAGCTATAAAACAAGGTGACAATGTATTAAGGAACAAAAACAATAGAATACTCACTACATAAGCCAAACACATATATCAGATGAGATTGTCAAATCTCACTTGATGTATCATATCTTGAATTGAATCAATTGACCTATATTATTGAAAAAGAGCAATTAAAATAGAAACTCATAGCATACCATCCCATTTTTCCTTCTACAGTGTTAAAGGAATAAGCTCAACCAATACAGCAATAATCAAGATATTAAAGTAATATTCGGAAGTGGTGTATTTGCACTAATTGGTGGAAAAAAAACTGTATGTGAAAGATCCAAAATTTTTCTAATAATCTGCTAGATTGAATTTATAATTTGCAAATAAACATAAACCAATTACAGTGGATGAGTAAATCATCCAAATTAATAAACTTATATGATAAATTATAGATTTCATTTTGACAGGAAGCTTATGAAAAGGAGCAATTTACTCAACTTTTGAAGTACATGCGTATTTCTACCTTAAAACCTGCTGCATTCATATACTAAATGGAACCAACCAATGGTGCTTTTTACACAATAAAGAAAATCAAGGCCAGATTATAAGGCTGTAACAATGTGAAACGTAACTTTGTATCGCATAATGGACAAACCAAAAAGGAAAAAAAAAGTTCAATATAAAAGAGACTGAAAGATTTAAGTGTGTACGTATTATTAAACTGGTGAGAGCTCCTTTATTCATAGAGGAAAAAACCTAGCACAAATAAGGATATGGGTCCAGATACACATCCACTTATTTCATAACACTCCCCTTAGATGTCTAAAAAAATATGTCTCATTAAAACCTTATTAAATAAAAATCATGTGGGAAACAAAATTTAGTGAAGAAAAAAGAGTATATGATTCTTTACTTGAATACGTGATGAAACTATTGCCTCATTAAAAACTTTGATCAGGAAAATCCAGTGGGACAAAGACCTTGAAAAGGGAAAAAGAGTGCAATGCATATTTAACATATTGTGAAAATAAAATGGTAGGAAATAAATGAGAGAGAAGAGACACAAATAATAGAGATTGAAATATATAAGCATAGCATTAAATTGGTGGGAGCTTTTCTATTTATAGAGGAGAAACTTTAATACAGATAAGGATGTGAGTCCAGATATACACCCTCTTATTTTTTAACAAGTAGAGATTTTTGAGAGAAAATCTCAGTGATTTTGGATTGTGATTTTGCAAACAATTTGTATATTTTTTCCTTTAATAAAAGATCTGCAGTAACTATGAAGACTTAGGCATAATTGGCCGAACTCCGTCATCAATTTTGCGTGGATTATTACTCTTCATTTATTTATTCTATAAAATCTAACCACCGAAAAATCTGAATAATTTTTTCCAATAATTGGTATTAGAGCTAGGTTATTAGCTCTGTCATTTTTTGTAAGAATTAGTCGGAAAATATCTAAAGGAAGTTAGATTTGAGTGGGAGCAATGGCCACAGATGAAGGAAAGGTGAAAATTGATAAGTTTGATGGTACAAATTTTGGCTTTTGAAAGATGCATATAGAAGACTATCTGTACCAAAAAAAGCCTTTATCAACCTCTCTCAGAAATTAAGCCATAAGGCATGAAAGATAAAGAATGGGCTCTCCTTGATAGAAAAGCCCTTGGAGTTATCAGATTGACGTTATTACACAATGTTACTTTTAATATAGCAAAGGAAAATACCACAATAGGTCTTATGGTAGTACTCTCTTATATGTATGAGAAGTCATTAGCCTCTAACAAAGTCCATTTGATGAGGCAATTGTTTAATTTACGGATGACAGAAGATGCATTAGCAACTCAGCATCTTAATGAACTTAACACAGTTATAACCTACTTAAGTTCAGTTGGAATTGAATTTGAGGAAGAAGTACGAGCATTGATACTTTTGTCTTCTCTACCAAAAAGTTGGAATGCTACTATTACAGCTATGAGTAGCTCCTCAGAAAGCAATACGTTGACATTTGTGATCTAGTTCTAAGTAAAGAGATTCCACAGAGAAAGTCAAATGAATTGTCTACCTCTTCAATTTTACACACAAAGTCAAGAGGGAGAAATTCAACTAGAGGAAACAAACGTGGAAAATCAAAGGACAGAAGGTCCAAATCTATAAAGCACCATAGTTCTTATAACTCAAAGCCTATTAAGTATTGGAATTATGGGAAGATTGGGCACTTTAAAAACTAGTGTAAGAGTGCACCAAAAAATCAGGAGGCAAAGGCAGAGGCGAATGTTGCTTCCACCTTTGGAAAAGATGATGTGTTAAAATGCTCTTTAGAAAGCAAGGAAGAGTCTTGGGTAATATACTCTGGTGCATCGTTCCATGCCACTTTATAGAAAGAATTCTTCAAAAAATATATCCCAGGAAACCTAGGAAGGGTTTAGCTCAGTAATGAACAATCTTGTGATATTGTTGATAAAGGCATAGTAAGGATCAAGTTGAATGGGTCTGTTTGAGAACTGAAGAATGTCAGACATATCCCCGACTTGAGAAAGAACTTAATCTCAATGGGCTAGTTAGTCAAGGATGGTTATGTAATGGCCTTTGATGGTGATGACTAGAAAATTTCAAAGGATACAATGATAGTTGTTTTTTGTAAAAAGAACAGTACTCTATACAAAATAGTAGGGGCAAGCTATTTGTTTGTTGTTGCAACAGATAATAAAAATTCCAAATTATGGCACAAGACACTTAGCCATATGAGTGAGAAAAGGATGAAGATTATGCACTCAAAGGATAAATTACCAAGTCTTCAGTCAGTGAAAATTGACTTGTGTGAAAACTACATATTTGGAAAGCAGAAAAGAGTCAGCTTTCAAACAAGCAGAAGAACTCGAAAACAGGAGAAACTTAAACTTATTCACTCTGATTTTTTGGGACCAAAAATTGTCCCATCTATTGGTGGAAAGTATTACTTCGTGACTTTTATTCGATCATCACTCTAGGAAGGTATGGTTCTACTTTTTTAAAACATAAGTCAGAAGTATTTGAGGCTTCCAAGATATGAAAAGCCGGGGTTAAAAATGAGACAGTATTGAAGATCAAAAAGCTTAGAACTAACAATGGTGGTGACTATGAAGACACTTGATTTAAGAAGTCTTGCTATGAGTATGGGAGCAAAATAGATAGGACTGTGCCAGGTATGCCTCTATACAATGGTGTAGCTGAGCGTATAAATCAAACTTTGAAAGAAAGAGCTAGAAGTTTGCATACGCATTCAGGCTTACCAAAGCAGCTTTGGGCAGAAGCAGCCAACACAGCAGCTTACTTAATTAACAGAGGACCATCGGTACCATTTGGAGTATAGAATACCAGAAGAGGTATGGAGTGGAAAAAAGGTGAAACTCTCACATCTTAGAGTTTTTGGTTATATAGCATATGTAAGGCTGTAAATGAACCGAGCTACTCGCGAACGGTTCAGTGCTCAGCTCGTTGAATGCTCATTTGAGTTTGTTTGTCAGCTAAACGAGCCGAGCTCGAGCTCAACAATCGAGCTCATTTAATAAACGAGCCGAGCTCGAACATGTATCACGAGCAAACGAACAGCTTGCAAACATGTTTCATTTAGCCTTAAACGAGCTTTTTTATGACCATGTTCAACCCTTCCCTTGTCCGACTACTGCTTTTCCGTTCCTCTTCTATCCCTTTCCTCTGCTCTTCTCACTGCCGCTCTCAGCCTCTCACCACCACCTTTGCCTAATCGACCAAACACCCTTCATCCGTTCCTCGCCTCCCTGTAGTTGCTTGCCTTGGCCTCGTCGGCATTAAGGAGTTCGGCCGACTAGAGTTGCTTCTACTCAATCAAAGGTGTGTTCTTCTTCTCCTTGATAACACTTTATTTTCCTTAAATTTGTATGCTATTGTTGAAAATTATGGAACCCTAAACCTAACATTTCTGTCTTCCTATCTCCCTTTCTCTTCTTCTTCTTCTTCAGTTCAGGCACTCTACCCAACACCTCCATCTCTCCTCGCCACTCAGTCACCGTTGGCCTGAGGTAAAAATTTCAATTCCCATTTGTGTTTTATTATTTGGGTTTTGTTCATGTTGTATTGTAATTTTCTAAAGATAAATATGTAGTACACTGAGCTAAAGAATAAATTGTTTCTTTACCTACAAAGGTGACTTGTTGAGTAGCATTACATATTAGTAGAACTATCAAAAGCTGTCATTTTTATCAGATTCCTCACAGTATCATTTACAAATGATCTAAACTGTTCTGGGTTTGAAATGTTTTTCTTGTTATCATAAGCTTGATTTGAGTTTGCAGATTATTTTATTGCAGATTGCTACATAGAAGCCATAATTTGCCTTCGACTAATGTATATTATTTAATTTCTTATAAAATTTTCACCGTGTTGATTAGCGTACAATGTGAACCAGCTTAATTTGTTATAAAAAATATATTTTTATAAATGGAACTTCTTATTTCAATTTATAAATGGAACCAGCTTAATAAATTGAAACTTTATTAGTTATTATAATTTTGATATGAGAGTTGTTTATTTTACCATTTGATGAAAATAATCCAAAAATTAAATGGAAGAAATGTTGTGTAGCAGATAAGTTTTATGTTATGTGTTTTAGTTTGTGCTTTTGTAAATTTGGATTACTGAATTTGTTGTGTTTATAATTAAAAATTAAAAAAGTAAATTGTTGGTCCATATAAAAAAGCAAATGTTGGGTTGTTGAGTTTGTTGTCACCTTAACCGTACCTTTGAAATTGAGTAACAAAATTTTTAATTTCTTGCTATAAGTAATGACACCATAAAATAGCAGAAGCTTATATAACCTGTAGCCGAACTCGAAAATAAATATTGCAGTGACAACATATATAATAATTATATGAGTTATTTTATTTGGGTACTTCTATAATGTCATATTCTATAATAGATACATTGATATGATATGTATGGGTGATAATATGTTAGTGGTTTTCCACTTTAGTAGTTTGGTTTCTCCATTTTAGTCTGTAACATACATTGTACTCTGCTTTTATTTTTTATTAAATATACAAATTCTTATCATTACATACATAAAAAATTTGATGCTTTCTTGAAGAATATTATCTTTTGTTACTTTCTTTCTTAATTCTAAGTGATTTTTAGATGTTTATTTTGTGACCAATATACCCTAAACTTCTGTTATGATAGATTGACCTTGTTTAACCTTCTTAGATAGCTAGCAGAATGTTAACTTCAAATTCTTCTACGCAAAACTCAACGTCAACCACACAAATTGGTTCAATGCAAGTAGAGCATGTATGCATCACTGGAGGAGACAATGATACAAGTAATGCAGATACCGGGAATGATGCTGTGACTAACCCATTTCAAAAATCAAAGAGGGGGAAGACCTCAAAGGTTTGGGATGACTTCAAAGAAGTAACTCTTTCCGACAGTACAAAGAAGGTGAAATGCATCTATTATAGACAGAAGCTAACTTTTGTCACGTCAGGTACTACTACTATATATAACAGGCATTTAAAGTCATGTTTGCAAAGGAAGTTGAAAGAAAAAAATAGACAACAAAATCTCACTTTTACCACCATGGTAGGAGAAACTAAAAGCATTACCAAAGTCCAAAATTTTAAGTATGAACAATCAAGATTAAGAGAACTTATAGCTCATTTTTTAATGATATGTGAGTAGCCTTTTAGTCTTGTAGAACATAAAATGTTTCCTATGATAATGAATGCTGCTACTCCATACTATCAAAATATTAGTCATGCAACTGCTAGAGCTAATTGCTTCCAAGCTTATTAAATAGAGAGAAAAAGAATTTTAAATTTGTTGAGGAGTGTTGATAGAGTTAGTATAACTACTTATTTATGAAAATTTAATAAAAAAAAATCTCTTATATTGTTGTTACTTGTCATTTTGTTGATTCAAATTGGGATATTCAAAAGTGAAATATCAGTTTCTTGGATGTTCCACCACCCCCTAGTGGACTTGTTATCTCTGATGTGTTGCATAAATGTTTGGTTGAATGGGAACTTGATAGCAAGGTTTGAACTATTAGTATTGATAATGCAGCCTATAATGATGTAGCTATGCGGAGTTTGCAAGATGCGATTAAGAGAAAACAAACTCTTCCCCTTGATGGAAAATTGTTTCATGTTAGATGTTGTGCTCATATTTTGAATTTTTTAGTTCAAGATAGTTTTAGTGAGATCTAAGATGTGATTGCTAATGTACGTGATAGTGTTAAATTTCTTGTCGCTTCAGAGTCACGTCTTAGATTGTTTAGTGACATTGCTAACCAATTGAGTTTTCCAAAAAGAAGCTCATATTGGATTGTAGTACTAGATGGAATTCAAAGATGTGTTTTCTCGTTATAAAGATAGGGATATAAGTTTTGAGAATTTGCCAATTGAGGAGGATCGGAAAAAGGCGAGAAAAGTATACATGTTTCTTGAAGATTTCAACATGATCACTACTCTTATTTCAGGTATTCAATCCTTAAATTTTGTTTCATGTTTCTCAAAGATTTCAACATGATCACCACTCTTATTTCAGGTATTCAATCCTTAAATTTTGTTTATTTTTTTAGATTGAATTACAATTGCATACAACTTATTAATAATAAATTTGTGTTTGTTTTGTGTGCATCCAATTGTTTGTGTTTTTTAGGAAGTGAATATACGACTTTCAATTTATTCTTTCCTGAGCTTTGTAAAGTGAAAATATCATTGAATGATGCATGTTTGAGTGATAACGTTTTTCTGAAAGCTATGGGGGGGGAAAGATGAAAAAAATTTGATAAATATTAGAGCGAGTGTAATTTATTGATATCCATTGCGGCTGTCCTTGATCCAAGTTACAAGAAGAAATTTGTCAATTGGTGTTTTCCCCAAATTTATTCTCCTACTGAGACTGATTTGCATATTGCAACTGTTCAAGAATCTTTACGCAAGCTTTATTATTTTTATATTCAAATTTTCAAAGCATGTTCATCAAGAGCAACAAGTGATGTTGTTGTTTCAACTTCTGGTAGTATTATGAGTGGTTCTTCTAGTTCACAAAAAAAGGACTTTTTTAGTCAACAATTTGTGACTTATTTAAAGATTGTTGAACCGATAAGTGATTCATAAAAATTAGAAGTTGACGTTTATTTAGAAAAAGGAGTTCATATGTATAGCGAGGGGAATTTTGATGTGTTGAAGTGGTGGAAGTGACATAATTTGAAGTTCCAAATTTTGTAAAAGCTTGCATGTGATATTCTTTCAATTCCAATTACAACAGTAGCTTCTGAATCAGCTTTTGGTGCTAGAAGTAGAGTGATTGATACACATCGTGCATCTTTGGAAGCTGAAACAGTTAAAGTACTTCTTTGTAAATGTGATTGGTATAAAACTTATTATGGATTGAAGTAAAAAAAAAAGGTAATTTTTAATCAATTATCTATTTTTTAAAAATAATTATGTGTATTCTCTAATGTGATATATAGTTTTTTTTTCTTATATTTATAAGATATGGATGCGGATGTAAAGGCCACTGCTACAGAAGTTGAACTGCCGTGATAATTTCTATTAGAATGTTTATTAGTATACTTATGTTTATTATTGTTGTTTTAATGTTTAATTTGAACTTGTTCGTAGTTTTATGTATTGTTTTTATTAATACTGTTTTAAATTATAATTTCAAATAATTTATGGATTTATGTATGTGTGATTATTTTGAAATTGCTTAGATTTATTAATTTTAAAGTTCGATTGAGCTCTTAATGAGCTTTCGAGATCAAGTTCACGAGCCGAGCTCGATAGGTTAAAAAATTATTGAGCTCACAAGCCGAGCTCAAGCTTTTATTATAGCTTGTCAAATAAACGAGCCGAGCTTGAGCTCGTTCATTTACTAAACGAGTCGAGCTCAAATTCGAGCTCGTCAAATAAACGAGCTAAGCTCGAACAGGCCAGTGTTCAGCTCGGCTCGTTTCGTTTACAGCTTTAAGCATATGTGTATATCAGTGATCAAGGCATGAATATGCTTGATCCCAAATCAAAGAAGTGTATTTTTATCGATTATGGTGATGATGCATTTGGCTATTGCCTTTGGGATGGTGAAAATAAAAAAATAATCTATAATAGAGATGTGATCATTAATGAAAGAGTAATGTACAAATACAAGCATAGCACTGATGTCAGCGACTTAAACTAGAGTGGGCCAGTGTAAGCAAAAGTGGATGATGTTTAAGAAATTCCTATAAAGTAGATAGTTGAGAGCCCTCAGTTAGAGGAAACAATTAAACAGAGCAATGAACAACAATTTGACACATGACCTTTTACTCTAGCTCCTATATTGAGAAGGTCTTCTCGACCTTATGTGCCTAACAAAAAATACATGAACTATTTGTTATTAACTGATGGAGCTATAATGAAGTATGTCATACTGCATATGCCAATAAATAAGAGCTTGCCATGAAAGATGAGATGAAGTTTTTGATTTCAAATCAGACATGGGAGCTAGTTGAGTTACTTGTGGAAAAGAAGGCACCGCATAATAAATGGGTGTATCATGTGAAAGAGGAACATGATGGTTCCAAAAGCTACAAAGCTCAACTATTGGTCAAGGGATTCTAACAGAAGGAAGTAGTTGATAATAATGAAATCTTTGCTCCAGTTGTAAAGTTGAATACTATCAAGTCTGTGTTGAGTATTATTGCCAATGAAAATCTATTCTTAGAACAATTGGATGTGAAGACCAAATTTCTTTATGGAGACTTAAATGAGGAGATATACATGCATCAGCCAAAAGATTTTTCAGAAAAAAGAAAGCAGAACATGGTGTGCAAATTGAAAAAGCGCTTGACTGGTCTAAAACAAGCCCCAAGACAGTGTTATAAGAAGTTTGACAGGTTCATGCAAAAGGAAGATTTCCATAAGTGCAATGCCGACTATTGTTGCTACTTCAAGAGATATAAGTCTACTTATTATTTTGCTGCTTTTATGTCATTGATATGTTAGTAGCTGGTTCAGATATGGACAAGATTAGGAGATTAAAGTAGCAATTTTCAAAAGAATTTGACATAAAAGACTTAGGTCTAGCAAAGAAAATTCTTGGAATGAAAATCATAAGAGATAATCAAAATGGGATTTTGTAGTTATCTTAAGCAGAGTATATTAACCATGTTTTACAAATGTTCAACATGGGCGATGCCAAACCAGTTAGCACACCCCTTGGCCAATCATTTTCGCCTATCTAACCTCTCAGAATGAGGAAGAAAAAAAATATATGGCTAAGATTCCTTATACTTCAATAGTTGAAAGTCTAATGTATACAATGGTCTATACAAGGCCAGATATTGGCCATGCAGTGGGAGTTATGAGCAGCTTTATATCAAATTTAAGAAAAGCTCATTGGGAAGCAGTCAAATGGATTTTGAGATATTTACACGATACTACAAAAAGTGTTTGTACTTTGATAAAGGAGAAATAAAAGTACGAGGCTAAGTAGATGCACACTTTGGAGTTGAAGTTGATCACCGATGAAGTACCATAGGTTACATATTCACTGTTGATACTACATTTGTTAGTTGGATGTCAGAAATACAAACGATTTGTTTTATCCATTACTGAAGCTGAATATGTAACAGTAATAGAAGCCGGTAAAGAATTGATATAGCTACAAGAATTGTTAATAGAGTTGGGATTCACTCAGGAGAAAAGTGTTTTGCATAGTGATAGTCAGAATGCGACACTTTTGGCAAAGAATTCTGCATTTCACTCTAGAAAAAAAAAACACATTGGTCTTGGATATCACTTCATTAGATCTCTGCTTGAGGATGAGGTGCTACTATTGAAGAAGATCCGAGGAAATGAGAACCCATTAGATATGTTAATAAAGGTGGTGACTATTGACAAACTAAAGTTATGCTCAACTTTAGTTGGTTTGCTAGGATAACGGCCCTACAAAGCTACTGCATTGATCGAGGTGTGAAGACAGATTGAAATCAATCTTCAAGTAGGAGATTGTTGGTTAAAATGATAATAACAAAAAAAAAAAAAGGGAGTTAACCTAAGCCATTAAAAATATGGGAGATTTTTTAGAGAAAATCTTAGTGATTTTGGGTTGTAATTTTGTAAACAATTTGTATATTTTTTTCCCTTTAGTAAAAGATTTGTAGCAACTCTAGAGACATAGGCATAATTGACCGAACTCCGTTATCAATTTTGTGTGGATTATTATTCCTCATTTATTTATTCTCTAAAATTTGACCATCGAAAAATTTGCTTAATTTTTCCCAACAGTAACTTCAATATACGGGTAGTTGTGATGAAGTTGCAGGCTCATGTTCTTCTTTTGTTCAATTTTCTTTCTTTTTTTGTTAGTAGATTGAGTTTGAAAGATTTGATTATGTATATTGTGTTTGAAACTGAAGTGTTGATTATGTTTGTGGTCGCCAAAGCGAAGCTTAGTTGATTCAGGCGATTAAGATTTTGATTTGCCAGTGATTTATGGCCTGAAAATCGAGTCGCTTAAAAAATGCAAGGATATGCCACCGGAAATATATTGTAAACCTATCATATACCTTCTGTAATTTTGTAGGCAAAAATGGCCTTTCGCGACTTATTTTCAAATTAGCGTCCCCAAAATTTAAAAATAGTCATATTTTCTATTATTTTATTGTTTTTGAATGTTTCACTTATTATTTTATTTTTAGTGGCTCTACATGTATATATCCCAACTAATTTCTTGTACTATGTTTGCAAAATTTTCACTTCTTTTAGAAAAATAACACCACCATCATCAAAAGAAACAGACAGTTAATGAAAAGTGCACTTGTATCCTAAATTTATCACTATATTTTTTATATTCTCATATTAATTTGTATTAGAGACGAATGCAGGATTGAAAACCGGAAGATGTTAAATCACTAAATTTAAAATCAATCAATTTTTTTCACCAAAAAAAATTTAAATACACAATTTTTTTAAAAAAAAATTACTTTTACGATTAAATACACAATTTTTTTATTTGTATAATTTTTTACTAGTTTCTTGTTTTACATGAATTTAACATATTAAAATTTTTAAGTTTTATTTTATTAATTCAAAATAATATATGAGGAGATTTTTAAATATATTTTTCTAAACATATACAGTAATATTTTAAATTAATAAAATAAAACTTAAAAAATTTTAATATGTTAAATTCATGTAAAACAAGAAACTAGTACAAATTTATACAAATAAAAATATAAATTTAACTTTTTAATTCCATATATTTTATTATATTCTACAATATTTATATTGTATTAGAATGGAAACAACTGCTGTCTAAGTGAATACAATAAAGTCTTGTTATTGAATATAAAATTAATATAAAAAAAGGGAATATAAAATTTATATAAAAAAACTCTTATTTAAGTGAATTTCTTTCCTTCACTTTTTGCTTACCTAGTTGTGTGTCCGCGCAATGCAATACGTGATTTTTAAATTGTTTTAAATTTTATTTTTCTATTTTTTTATTTATTTAACATATTTTGATAAAAATTATTTTATATTTCAATTTTTATTTTTTGATCACATATGGATATTTGGTGATTACTTAAATGTTATACCAAATTGTCGAGCCTAGTAGCGCAGGCTCATAAATTCCGAGCGGGGCATTAAATTATATTTCTTCAGTTGAGGAAGTATAAACCCAAACCAATCCAAAATGTTATACCAAATCAGATTCTTACAAAATTTGTAGTAACTGGTGAAAACAAAATTTATAGTAACCAGTGAATGAAAGTTGAACTTTGACTTCAACCTTAATTATAATCATAAGTCAAACATTTTAACTTATTTTTTTTTTTAAAGTTTTTTTTTACATATATTACCATTTTAAAATTTATATTAGATATCTATGTAGTATATAAGTGAATTTCAAATTAATATTAAATAATAACTATTGAAATTCTAAATATGATAATACCAAATACTTATATGAATTAATTAAAACAATAAATTGTACCATTAATTAATAGTTAATAAATGATTCACATATTATTTCATGAAGTGAGTAAAAATTTTTTAAAAAAAATTTAAGAAATTTTCTAGTATTGTTATGTTGCCACGTAAGCAATCATCTCTCTTATACTGTGTCATATCATCATCAAGGACATAATTTTTATATATTTTAATAGATTGTATTGAACTGGTTGGGGCCAGTAGAGGTGGTAAGACATTTGCTCTCGAATCTTAACAGATTGAGCACATTCGGATGCATGAATTTATAATTATGTTAAAAAATAAAAAAAAATAGATTGTATTGAAATATAGTTTTGAGATGGGAGGGGCTAGAACCCTAGAATGGTAAAATTTGGGCCCGTCCCTAATTCATATGATTGTTGCCATTAAAATCTAACTATATTTAATAATAACTTTTAAGGTAACTTTTAATATTTTCACGTCAAAATGCTGAAAAATTATTTTTATGGAATCTGATAATATAACTTGTAGAGGTTTAAAAAGTGTTTTATTAGAAAATTGATTCTTTTAATTTTTAATTTTGAGCGTTGTGTAAATACATTTAAAACAGTAATAATAATTACTTAAATATTTATATTACATAAATAATTAATTTTGCCAAACACGCTAAAACTTAGCTCGTGCTTTTTTTTTTTCTTCTGAAAGGAGCTAGCTCATATTTAATTAGCAAATGTTTTACATGGTAAATAACATTACACCTTTCATAATATAAACCAGCTAAGATTGTATTGATTGTTAGCTAAGTGGTAGAGTTGTGTTTTATAATCCATTACAAATAAAGTGGTCAAAAGTATTAAATGCAACCTTAAAAACTCATGAAACCGAGAGAAAATAAATACTTCAACGAACTAAACTTTGATAAGCTTGCTTGGCTTTCAAAAATTATTCTATATAAAGAAAGGCCCATATATATATACATACACATATATAGTCGCGGAACTGGCCACCATAATTTGATGGGGCATGCTAGGTAGAAGTGGACATATTAATTATAAAAAAAAAATTGGTGGGACAGATGCACCCCATCCTTCAACGTGCGTCCACCTCTGTATATATATAATGTACTTCTTCCGTCCCACAATAAGTGTTTCAACTTACATTTTATTGTCCCATAATAAGTGTCTTATTTTTCAAATTCAACAAAATTAGATAATAATTTTTCTTTTCTAACTTACACAGTAAAAAAATCAATGTGCATAATAAATACAAACATTTAAATAAATAGTATATAAATTTCTTTTATCTATTAATGGAGAAATGCAAGTTGGGTACGGAGGGAGTAAATGCTTCAACGAACTAAACTTTGATAAGCTTGCTTGGCTTTCAAAAATTATATATATATAATATCCTCTCCCCGTCCCACAATAATTGTTTCAACTTACATTTTATTATCCCATAATAAGTGTTATTTTTAAAATTCAACAAAATTAGATGGTGATTTTTCTTTCCTACCCTACACACAGTAAAAAAAAATTCATGTACATAATAAATACTAATATTTAAATAAATGATATATAAATTTTTTTATCTATTAAATATTATAATTTAATTAATACTATTGGAGAAATAGAAGTTGGGTACGGAGGGAGTAATCCAGAGTTTGGTGCACAGTGGATTCCTTCACATATTATCAAGCATGGAATGAGTATCATATGGTCCCCGTCTTCCTAAAAGGAAGAAACATGTTTACGCCAACTCCTTCCTTCCCCCATTTTGCCCTTTGTTTTTATGGCTTAATGCTTATGTCCTAGAACTAGAAATGCATCTGTAATTCCATTGCAAAACTGTCAATTAATATGGTAAATTTATTATACGAACGCGATCGAAACAAAGCTGCAAGGAATGCAAGTATAAGAGCAA
>CATIWJ010355765.1:0-11234 GCA_949640765.1 Croton laevigatus | reverse complement strand
TGAGTCAGTTTCATGATCTTGTGAATCAGCTCGGTGCAGCTGAATGGATTCTCAAAGACGAGGAACATGCCATATTGTTGTTGAGTTCTCTACCTGATAGCTGGGAGACGCTCGTTGTTACTCTCAGTAATTCTGCTCCCGATGTAAAAGTTACTATGCAGATGGTTACAGATGCTTTAATAAACGAGGAAGCCCGTAGAAAAGAAGTCGGGGTTGATAAGTCACAAGCCCTTGTTTATGAAGGCAATGAAAAAGGAGGAGGCAGAAATGGAGGTAGAAGTAAAGGTCGAGGCCGAGGAAGAGGAAGAGGAAAAAATCGAGACTACGATCCAAAGAATGTCGACGAAGACTCGGATCAAGATGATAGTGTCATTAAATACTATCATTGTGGCAAGAGAGGTCACAAAATAAGAAATTGTCGGAAGTTTCTGAAAGAGATAGCGGAAAGCAGTCAAAAATCTCAGAAGGATGATGGTGACACCATGGTCACCATATCATCGGATGTTGCATAATCCAAGATGTTGTTTTCCCTTATTCAAGGTTTACGAGTAAGGATGAGATACCTTTCTCTAAGGTGTTCAGAGAAAGAGAGAAGGTATTGATTGAGGGGGAGCTACAGTAGAAGATGATTGCGGTACTCTACTCTTTGGCAGTAGGAAGTAACGGAAGAATCTGGAGGGGGAGTTTGTTGATTAACCAGATTGTTAAAGTCAAAGATGGGTGGCCTACAAAGTGGCATCCATCATTGTGTCTTCCAAGTAGACCAACAAGACCATCATTATGCTTCCCATTATTGTAAAAATATGAATTCTCTTCTGTATTATGTATAGCTGTGTGTTCATTTTTGTAAGAGCAGAAGAAACGTGAGAGCAGAAGAATAGGCTGAGAGCAAGAGTGAGTTTGAGTTGTGTGTGTTTTATTGTAGAGAGAAAATTGTGAGAGATGGTTGTTTTTTGTAGTTGAGTGAGAGTTGCTTCTCCTGTAATTCTATTACATAATTAATAGAAGAATTTTCAACCCTAACATGCCTGATAGTTGAAGCTCAAGAAAGTTAATTTACCTATGTGATCCAAAGTAGTTGCCAATTTGGCCCTCTCCAAGTTCTCTGCAAATGTTCCACAAAATCCATCAGAAAACTAAGACATGGATTCTTTATATATATATATATATATATATATAAAGAGATGCACATACAGAGAAATAAAGCCTAGAATAATCATATGCAAAACGTTGAGAATACTAGCAGTTACAGCAAACTATCATTTGACTAAAGGGGAAAAAAAAAAGAACTCTTCAGTTGACATATCATTAGATAAATGGTGGAAGAACATAGCAATTGAATCCTAACCACTGCATTGAATCCGAACATAACAAAACCACATGAAATATAGACTATTCCTCCTAAATAATTTAAAAATGATATGCAGCAATTTAGATTCTTTTAACAGGCTTTTATTCAGATTCTTTTACCAAGACGACAGCTTGGTAAAAACAGAACCAGAGTTGAAAAAATTGAAGAAAGAACCTCCAACAAACAAGAAAAATAAATAAAGAACCATACCTGACTGCCTCTTTAATTCTTCAAGAGCCTGCAACTTCTCATTTGTCCTCTGCAATTCAGTACATAAAGCCTTTATAGTTTGTTTAGCATCATTGTCCACAGCAAGACACTATAGTGTGTATATAGTGTCTTTTAGATATTTGTGAAGAGATGCTGCGATGAATTGGCTTGCTTAAGGCCATTACCTAGATGCACTTGTGGAATAATTGATAGATGTTCATATGGTGTAGTACAAGCAATCTTAGATCTGGAAAATGAAGGAGAAGTTAATGCAATTTCTGTTAGGTCTTAATGACTCATATGATAATGTTAAAAACCAGATTTTACTCATGGATCCTTTTCCTAGAATTGGAAAGCTTACTCAATGGTGTTAAGTCTTGAGAAATAGAGAGATTAATAATCCAGTGTTTGAGTCAGTGGAGCATTTAGCTTTGTATGCACAGGAGCAGATGCAGTACCGAAGAAACAACAACAGAAATGCTTATAGAGGAGGCAGATCTATTTTGTGATAATTGCAACTTCAATGGTCACACCAGTCATGCTTTAAGTTGATTATGTGTCCTGAATGGTTTCAAGAGTTAAACAAGAACAGAAGAGCTCAGGCTCATTACAGTTCATCAGTTGAATCAGATGCACCAATGGCAGAAGAAATAGTACATTCTAATGCAGGCATTGCAGGGATGAATGACAATATTCAAAAAATGACTCCAAGAAATACGGGCCCTGTGCAATTTATAAATTTGGAGCCCTGTAACTAAAATTCATTCAAACTTCTAACTTTAAAAAACGATTATAAACGGTTTCAAATAGCAAAGCACTTCAAGAGTCAAGGCAAACAGCACCAGGACCAACATAAATACCTTCAGCAAATGTTGAACAAGAAGAAAAGAAACCCACTAGAAATATAAGAGTACTTATAAGGATAAAAAAAAAAAAAAGCTTAAAGCCGTTACATTTGGAACATAATAACTCAAGGACTGTATAATAAGCTACAATACTTATCCTCAATTCTCTCTAAATTCTCCACATAAACCAGCATGTATGACTTACAAGTTCAGTTTCTATAAACAATCACCGTCGTCTGAAATTTACAGCTAAGATAGTTACACTTAGCTCTAAGACTCTCCTCTGCAATACAAATAAAAAGGTCATTTTAAAGCTCATTATTTACTTAATTGAATAATTAAAACCAAAGCCAATTCTTTGAATAAAAAAAAAAAATTAGGTAAAATAGAATTTAGATAAGTAGCAAATTTGAAAACTAGCAAATAGAAATCAATTAATATCAACATATGCAGTTACTAGCAGGACACATATTATTATTTCATCTAATATGCCATATGAAAGCTCAACTTAGCATTTGATATCATTTGGGTCCGGACTTCAACACTCCCAACAAGATCAGACTATGCAATTTCAAAGTAAACCCCACTCTGCAAATTAACACAACCATTAATAACAAACCACCAAAAAAAAAAAAAAATCCAAAATCAAAACAGAAAAAAGTATATCAAATGCAACCTCCATAGCAGCTATAACCATCGGCAACTTCAATCTAAACGGCAACTTCTTTGAGAAATCAATAGAAATTATATGCACCTACAAATTTACGCATCGGGTAGCAAATTAATTTTCAATAAACAATAAAATTAATTCAATCCATAAAATAAGAAACAACAAACCCCAGATTTCTCACAAGCAATATAAAAAACGCTCTGATTAAGAGGCCTAACAGCAATCAAATCATAAAATCTTCATGAGAAACCCAGATGGCATTATAACTCTTTAACCTAAATATACTAATACCACTTTCTCGATAACAACCCCGACAAAAACAAAAATTTTCAGAGGGGACCTAGAAATGGTAATGGAAAATGAGGATTTTTCAAATGGGTATTAGCTTTTTGCAAACAATTTAAGTACTTTATAATCTAAATACATATATAAAACAAAAGACCCCAAACAAGAATTCAAATTTTGATACAACGAACAAAAGAAAAAGTAAAAATCATACATGTGGAGTATAGATATTTGCTTTCGCTGGACAGCTGCTTTTACTTCAGTTTATTCGGCTGACTAGTTAGTGGCAGCCATCAATTTTAGTCAAATCGTAATACAGAGTGCTTGCTTTGGTTAAAATGCAGCAGAAGCAGAGAGGACTCTTCGAAAAACTTTTACTTGGTCTTCCATTAAACAGAGCTTCTGGTCTTCAACGAGTGTTTGAGATCGAGTAGAGGTTGCGATCGGCGGTGAGTGAGGTGAGGGAGGAGAGGACCATTCGTGGAGAGGAGAGCTAGTTAATATTTGGGGCCCTTTGCATCTTGGGGCCCTGTGCAGTGGGCTGAGTGGAACACCCTCTGAGTCGGCCCTGCCCCCAATTGACCTACCAGCCATGGAGGGTTATGAACCAAAGAAAATAAAGTGTAGTTCTAGGAGAATTATTTTTTGCGGGTCAAAAATGTAAAAACTTACAGCTAAAGTAGTTAAAAGAGTTACTAATTCATTGGAATTCTTGGGCCCCTAATTTGTGGAGGCCATGTGCAATAGAGCTTCCTGCACATGGTATTAGACGGCCCTGAAAATGGTTTATTAAATTTATAATATTATGGATAATGTTCCACTGAGCTCGTGGCTCAGCAAATTAGTTTATGCTAAACTTCTAAATTTATAGAAAAACATGAAAAAAACTAGAACTATCGAATAGTATTAGGATCACCAGAAACACTTATAATAACATATGCTCTGAAAAAAAAAAAAAAGTCAAAGGATAGAAAGAGTATTAGAATAAAGGAAGAAAATATTTATGTTTAGTAATGTATTCTATGTAAATTGATAACTCATTAATATATTTTATGTTCATATACCATGTAGCATACGTTGTGGCACACTCGACTAGTAATAGTTCAGCTTAAGGGATGTTACATAAAGTCTTCAAACTTATATTATATGATTAGATTTTAATACCACATTTAATACTGTGAAAAAGATATTCGTATAAACTAATTTTTTTTAATAAATTTATTATCAAAAAATTTTTTTTGACATAAATTTATTATCAAATTTTTATGTATATGAAAAACCATTTCTCAGCAGTGAACAAACATGAAAACTTTTTGCAACATAAAAACGTGATTAGAGCCAACATAAGTAGTAAGACCTTCGCTTTAGAGTTTTGACGGATTATCTACATCAGAGGGTGTGTGAGTTATAACTATTTTTTGAAAAAAAAAAAAAAAAACTTTTTGCCACAGTAAAGCGCGGTTTCTCGGCTTGTTTATTTCCATAAATATTGTTATCCCATTTTTGAGACATGGCCCGTATGGCCCAGGCCCATCTAAAAAGGCCAATCCAGCTCTAAAGAGGTAGTGTTAGAATGCAATCAGAATCTCCGGAATGTGGTGGCGGTGGTGGTGGTGCATAATGCAGTAAGATCCTGGATTAAACGCTCATACGTAGACAAATCACATTGAGCAGAAAGAACCTGGTATAAATGATCATACAAACTGCTAAATCTTGATGAAAATCCTGCATCTTCTGCCTCGACACCTCCTGAGGACACCCCGTTTTCACTGAAGATCATTTAAGAATAAAAGGGATATCTGGCAAGGCTCTTCTTAACCCACTTTTAAGCATTTTTTAACTCAAAAGTATTGTCTTTACTTTTAAGCGTTCTATTTGGATGCAAAAATGAGATTACAACTAGTATTTGAACATATTATACTAAACTGTGATGAGGACGTAAAGACGAAGCGCCAGAGAAAGCATGTAAGAACGTTCTCATATAAAAACGCATTCTAAACTGTGATGGGTAGTTCTCTATAATGATTCAGCTTGTTTCTCAAGACTCACAACAAGTCTTGGACGCAATTGAACTTGTAACGGCTGTAATGACCAATGTTACAGATAAATGCAGGTTCATTCTTTTTATCCCATCTTCCACCAAGCACAATTGATGCAGTACCCTCTAATGCTTTCAAGAGATCAGAATTGGATTCCTTATCTTCCAATTCTACTGTCACTTGTATCTTGAAGAAATGACAATCTCATCTCAGAACTCCAAAACATCGGGTGGTGCAGTGCCGCCAATGCCTTTGACCTAACAACGTAATCAGAAACAAGTACATTCAAACAGCAATAAAGAATCTAACTTTTGCTAAAGGGATGCAAAGTTTACCTTGATCCAGGATCAGGGTTTAACAGACACTCTTGAAGTTGTAAGTCCTGCTCTTAGCAATCTCACTGGACACTGTTTAAGTAGGAATTCCTGCTCTTAGCAATCTCACTGATAAATGCAGTATCCATCTTTTGACCCCTTTGATTACATCCACAGCCAAAAACAGTTTATGTAGTGCTCTCTAATGCTTTGCAAGATGGTAGAGCCAGCTTTCTTGTCTTCCAATTTTAATCTCTTACTAGTGTTACAAAGAAATGACAATCTCATCTCAGAACTCCAAAACGTTGGATGCTGCAGGAATTCCAGTGCCGTTGGACTAAAAACATATCAAACGGATATTAGAAGCAAGAACTTCAAATCATCTACAGAGTTCAAACATGTGCACGTTTACAGTAAGCTAGCTGCACATTTTTGACATATGCAGACAGGACAGGAATTACTTATTATACCTTTGTTCAGGATAAGGACATAGCAGATGGGAAATAAGATTCGCAGCTTCTGGAATACATTCTACTGGAAACATATCCTTTTGGTCTTTTAAAATATTGCTATCACTTTCAAAAATATCACCAAATGGATGTTTACCGCCAGTAATATAGAAATAGATGACAGAACCTAAGCTGAATGAATCAACTGCAAATGTTTGGCATCTGCTGTTCTGGTGGTTGCCAACCTGAACTACCAGATCCTGCGATTAAGCGATCACAGATCAGGATAAATAAATAAATAACCACTTGTAATAAACTAGCTATTGTCACTTACCTGCACTTGATTACTCAATGAAGACTTAGATACTTGCTCATTCCCATATCAAAAAGCTTTGCACATAGTACATTTTGAGGCTTCAAGTCTCAATGAGCTATACCTAGTTCGTGCATGTACAAGTCCAGAAACTACATCCCTGTTCATGAATTTAAACATTCAGAATATCAAGAAGTACTAAACACTGCCTGGGTCTGATCAGACAAATACTAGTAGAACAATCATGACACGAGAAAGATAACCAAACCATTGCAGCGATATATGAAATGAATAGACCTTTCCCAATTTCATTACATACCTTCACTAAAAAAGAAATCAACTTCAAAATTCAGCTATAAGTAGAAAGAAAGATTACAGTACTGGCTACAGCTATGTTTGCAAACCAAAGAAGAATTATCCATGCTTGTCAATTTCCAGAAAACAGAACACAAATTGTTAATATATTTATTACTTACCTCATTAAGGCTAATAGAAGAGATGAAGGATGACCATTAGATTCCCACAATTTAAGATCCTGCACTGTAGCTTTCACTTTATCCAACTTAATTGCTTGGTTCTCATCGGAGATTTCGTTTAATGAAGAATTAGAGTGTATCTAAATCAAATCAGCCAAGCTGCATGCACAACATTCTAAACAAAGATACACAAAATTTTCATCCTCCTCTATCCCATACCATCAAAAAATATTACGATGGCTGTCTGATAGAATAAGGTTGTTGATTTTTTTTATCAGCCACATCATCACGATGAGCTTTAACCATACGTTTCACAGCAACAGATCGTCTATCATATACATACCTTCAACAACAATAGTTCCATTGCTTCCATCCAATTTCTGTATTTGATAACCATAACTTGCCGATTCTTCTTCCCCCACCATCAACAAGTTCAAATCTCAATTTTTGGCTCAGAGAAATGGCGAAATGCACCAGTTCACTCCTAAACTTTTCTCAATTTCTCGAATAGAACCATACACTTTACGAATGACAATTTAGCACCTTAACTTAATTTTTGTTATTTTAATTTTTTTAATTATAATTTTAAAATTTTTAAGTTCTTGAATCTTGATCTGACCTTAACCCTACCAATGTAGTAAATCAGGTTCAGTTAAAATCGATTTACTAAAAAGTTTCCGGTAGTCGTGGAGGGGTGTAAAACCCACATCGGTTAGGAGTGAGAAATTCTGATTGAATATAATGCTAAGCAATTCTTTTCTTGTCACTCAAATTTTCAAGATGAATTAAGCCAAATTCTCTTAATTCGGAGTTAAGTTCGGAATTTACTTTTAAAATGAAAAAAATCCAGGTGATATGTTTCACTCAGATGGGAGTTAAGCTAGGATTTTAGGTTGCATATTACCCATTTTAGGTTGAGATCAATTATTTTCTATTACCCCTTTTAGGATTTTACATTGAGAATAATTATTTTCTATTTCAATATATGAATTCATTAGTTTCTTTAGTTGTATGGTATTTTGCTATTAAATAAAAATAATATGCTATTAATGAATGATTGATATCAAAATATGAAGTAAAACACATAATAAAAAAAAAAAAAAAAATCAAATTTCACTCTATAAAGTGAACGGAATGAGTATAAGATTTGTAAATTCTTATATTTCAAGTATATATTATTCACCAATCTAAAACGAATTGTAAAATTGATACAAATATTTAAAAATAAAATTATATCTGAGTAATCAATTTGACATATAATTAAAAATATAATTAAATAAAAATTAAAAATATAACAAAATCAAACAATGAGTGGCTAAATAAGTGGGACACATGTAACGTAAGTAAGAAAACACTTATATAAATAAATGCTATTATCATTCCATTTATAAAAAATATGAGTACATTTCGCTACACGTTATAAATATAGATAATTTAGAACAAACGAAAAATACAATAATAGCATTACTAAATGATGAAAAATTTACATTGAAATTTTTGACGCTCCACTTGGTGGTATTTTTGAACCACAAATCAACTCTTTTTTGGTCTTTAAACAAGTTTGATTGGCAAAGATCCAAACACGAAATTCTCACCATCGTCTCTTCTATACAAAAAGAAAATTAACCTTTTAGTAAAGATGACCAAACTTCCATGAAGAAAGAGCTCACACCCACCTCAAAAGTGATAACAAAAACTCCTATTAGAAGGAGAACAATAAAAACAAAATATAAAAATCTTAGATCTATTAAGATATGAGATTATTTGCTAAAAAAAATAAACAAAAAAAAATTAGAAGGGCTACTGTCTGCTAGAGGAGCCAATAGACTAGGGTTGAGCATTTGACCTGATCAGACGAGGACCTATTGAAATCTAACCCATGCAGGGCACATTTTACTCGATTCGTTGGGGCATGGGGCGATTATGAGTTTTAATAATGAAATCCGCTGCCAGTTTTAGTATACCCATCTCGAAACCGACGTGCATGAAGATAATTGTAAGCCTCCATTTTAGAGGCCCACCTCCCAAAATGTGACCTATCATGGGCCACCGACCTTTCCTTGGGCCTGGGCTGGCCTCACCACCCTTGGGCAGCAAGCCACCCATGTGCCACTACCCAAGCTACCTACATGGCACCACCTACACTGCCTCAGTCTCATTATAAATAGCCTTCAATTGCCATTTGACAGGCAGATCACACTTTAAGGTCTACAATTGGTGCAGTGAGCGTAGATCACACCTCACTTATTCATTAGCTTTCTCCCTCTCTCTATCTCCATCTCCAACCTCCTCTTTATTATGAGCTCCCTCTCGTGAGCTCCAACCTCCATCTCCATCATGAGCTCCCTCTCAATCTCCCTTTCTCTCCATCATGAGTGAGGAACTTAAACATCTTTGATCTTCAGATTATTTCCTACAACCTGTTACCCTGTACTAACTACATTAATCATGAATTCAGGGTACTTATAATGCCCAAGACCCTTATCACACTGACCGTCAGTTACCTATCTCCCAACCTCAAGAGGCAACTACTTCTCTACCTCTTAGGGGAGGGGCTATCTTACATACATTTAATCTACCAGTACCTATACCCAGTCTTACTACCAATATGCACTTATATTTTATCCACAAAATACCTCTATCGTCCCATATACCTTAATCCTAATCCCTCCTCTCTCACAAGAGCAGATGTTTAGCCTATTTAGCCAATTCTTGCAGCAAAAGGCTATTATTATTACACATCCATCATCATCAATCCCCAAACCGAGGTCGCCACCACCAATTGAGCATGCGACCGAGCAACCTCTTGGGAGAGAGACCTCCCTTCCGCAACCTCACAGGAGAAAAACCTCCCTTGCGCAACCTCTGTAACACCATAATTTTTGAAATATCAATTTTAAATTAAAAAGAGACTTATGTAATAATAATAATAATAATAATAATAATAATAAATAAATAAATAAATAGATTATTTTAAAAGGATATTTTTCAACTAATAGTATTTAAGTAAATAAGAAGAATAGTTAAGGATATTATAGTAATTTATCTTATATGTAAATAAGATAAATAGTTAAGGACAAAAATGTCATTAGCAAATTTAAGACAGAATTTTATTAGTAGTCTATCCAGTCCGTGTAATTATTTTGAAAAATAAATATACCATGACGACTAGAAAAATATGACGAATCCAACAGCGCGGTCCGTTAATTTTTACATTACCGAAAAATATAATATAAATAGTGCCAAATAGTAACATCAAATAGTTATACGTTGTTTTTGTTGAGAATTGGCAAGAAAAATAAAGCTATTTGTTGACAAATGGAAAACAAAAAAATATACAGATTATATTTTTCCATTCAAAGGAGTAGACTAGAGAATTGAAAATAAAGTTGGCAGCAGACGTTGTTGAACACCGACCAAAGAAAGAACTAATAAATTTGTCAACAATGGGTGGTGGAATTGAATAAAGAATTCTGAATTATTGACAAACGAAGCAGTAGAGTGGATGATAAATGGATTTGAAGGCAATCAGAAATAGAAAATTTAAAAGAAAAGAGAGGGAAAAAAAATACCCTACAAATGAAAATAAAAGCAGAGAAAAGAGAAAATATGCTATATTTATTATCTTACATTAAGTTTAGAAACAAACACCATCAAACAACTCCTGAGAGTCTAAGGATCATCAAGAGCACCGGAAACACCTTGAACGGCCGCCGAAAAGTCTCATTTCAGCTTGAACAGACAAGACGTTTAAGCTCAATTTCATCAAATTCTGATCTGTTTCCAACCAAAATAATACCACCAAACGATAGCCACCGTCAAAATGAAGAGATCGGTATATCATTTGCTGAGTTTGGTCGTAGGAAAGTGGAGAAAACTGAGTTTAAAGTTCCGGCATGAATAGTAACGTTGCAGAGTTTTCTGGTGAAGAAGACGATGGTTCAATTTGAGTTTTTGGTTCGGTCAGCTGAGTTGATTCAGAATTTGGTCTGGCTTGATTTCAAAATGACGCCGTTCTATTTGGCGTCTTCCGAATCGGTGCCTTAACTTTTTAAATATTGCGCCGAGACCCCGAATAGTTTCCGCGTGTTTTCAACCAGGCCCTTCCTCTTAGGTATTGACTCCTGAACTGTATTTATCCTTTCAATTAGGTCCTTCAGCCTATTTAATTAAATAAAATGAATTTATTTTGAAATTAATTATATTTAGGGACCCAAATAAATTATTTAGACTATGAAAATAAATCTAGAACTATAATAAAATTAATTAAATTGATTTAATT
>CATIWJ010355713.1:0-10830 GCA_949640765.1 Croton laevigatus | reverse complement strand
GCCCAAACCACCAATCAATCCCGCACAAAGGTCACTGATAATGTCACCATAGAGATTAGGCATCACTAGTACATCAAAAAGTGCTGGATTCTTTACAAGCTGTACAGTTAAATAAACAGTGAGATATATAATTGTGTTGCTTTAGGAGAAAATAAGAGAGAGTGAGGTGATGAGGAATATGAAAATGTATTTGTGTGGAAAAAGAGAGAGATAGAGAACCTTTTGTTTTTCCTCAGAAACCATCATTTCTTTTTTGGGATGATGGAACAAATACAAAGGAAGGGGAAAAGGGGTGAGAGGAAACTTGAAACTCATTGTATTTTTACTAATTAATTATTTGATTCAAAAAGAGCAAGGGACATTACAGAAGTAAATACAAATTTTATCCCCATCTCTCGCCTCCCGCTTCCCATTTTGCTGCACCCCCAAAGCAAGGACTAAAATTGTCTCTACCCCTTTTCCTTCACCTCTCATAATTTTTTATCCAAAACAAAAGCTAAATAAAGAAAAGAAAAGGGTTCAAATTGTACCATCATACAGCAATTGTCAATGACAACTTCCTCATATGTTATCTCTGGATATTTCTCTGCAACCTCACGACAACACTACAAAAGAATTAAGAAACATAACTTATTCATGCATTGATAAGTTGACCATGCACCAATCAAGTCAAAAGTATATACAACCGATTTACCTTGAGAAACAGGCCATCAGTTTTCTGCATAATGTTTGCCTTGTGTATTGCAGATACTCTCTCTCGACCATGGGCCTTGGCATAGTGAAAAGCATATTCAGCCACCCTCAAACTTGCTTGGCGAGTAATGATTTTGAGACTTTCTACAACACCTCTCACCACCTAGCATCAAGATTAAAAAACTGACATTAAACCTTTTAAACATGTTATTACACATCAGCATTCCATTGAAAGAGGCTTACTTGATGTTCAAGACCACTGTATTCCCCTTCTGTGTTTTCACGGATAGTGATAAGATTCACATCATCATAGCGGGTTTTATATCCAGGAAGGCTGTAGCAAGGCCTGACATTTGCATACAAGTTAAGTTCTTTCCGGAGGGTCAAATTCAAAGAACGATGACCTTTACCGATCGGTGTGGCCATCGGTCCTTTCAAGCCCACTCTATTACATCGAACCGACTCCAAACTTTCCCATGTTAGGAAGCTCTGAGTTCTAGGATCTATTTCGGTCCCAACATAATGCTCTTCCCACTGAATTGGAACTTCAGCTTCTCTAAATATCTGTCATTATTAAAATGATATACAGTCATGTCTATAAAAGAAACCTATTTAAAAGACATAGAGTTAAAAAATGAAATTCGACTTTCCAAGACATTCCAAGCAAAAAAGAACTATCTTGAAAGCAGAACGTGTTTTCCTCCAGCAAGAAAAAATAGGACTTCGTGTTTGCCCTTTAATCCTATGTTAAATAGAAGCAGAAACAACACCCATCAATATATTCTTCCAGCCAAAAGAGAGCTTATTCTAAGATATCGATCTCCAAATAACAAATGTTCATAATCACAGTCTCCCATAAATTTACAATGGCCCTAGAGTGGAGACATATGTCATATATCACAGCAATCCTCAACATATACAATTGAAGATGATTGAAAAATGAAAACTGCAATAAACTACTAAGTCTACCAAAATATTGTCTAATTTTGATCCATCAATTTCCACCAGAGGATACATATAGCAACAAAATCGAAATCCAGGGACAAGAAATTTGATCCTCTGAAAATATAATTATTCATTTATTAAACATAATATCAGAGTCCATATAAGAGAGAAACCTGTTTGACGGACTCGGCGATCTCGGGACCAATTCCGTCGCCTGGGAAGAGCGTCGCCGTGATTGGAGCGGTGGCGGAGGAGAAAGCTCTAGCGGCCGCGGCGTTCTTGGAAGAGAAGATCTGAGCAGAACGTCTAAGGAGTTGAGACGCCATGATTGACTGAGCCTACGATTGAAGAGTAAAGAGAAAAAGCAATGCAGCTTCTTTTAACAAAATTAAAATTATATATCTACAGTATAATTTTTAAACCGAAAAAGCAACCCAAAAAAACCAAAATTATCTCATATCTTTAAACCGAACCGGACCAAACTATTTTTCAGTTCGGTTCCGTTCATGTTGGTTCGGTCGGCTCGGCTCGGATTTTTCACACCCCTAGGCAAAAGCGACCTCGCGAGGAGGTCGCCTATAGAGACCCTCAACCGTAGGTAGATGCTGCGACCACTACACAATTAGGGGAAAGGCTAGCAAAGAGAATAATCAACCACAACCAGCCTCCCCTGCCCACAACTAGGGTTGATCATGGTGCGGGTTTTCTAAAATCCATCCCTGCCCTGTGTACTGATATCTTGCCCCGCCCACTCATTTGGTTTTTTTGGATCACAGATCGAATAAGGTATTTAGTGGATTTATCTACGGATTTTTTTATATGAAAAAAATAAATCGTTTAAGGAAAAAAAATTTAAGTCTCTTTGATGCATGTAAATTGTAAAATAAGATCAATTAATTACAGAATCTATTAAATAAATTGAAAAATTCAATTGATAAAAATAATAGTACTACTTCTACATTGAATCTCATTTGATTAATTAAAATATAATGCAACTTTCACAAATATAATGTAAGATAGCTCAAATTTATATGTCAATTATTCATGAATTTCAATAAAAGACATATTTTTATAGTAATATTTATAAGCTACATATTCATTATCATTTAGAATTTAGAATTTTTAAATTTTTAGTAAAATTATAATATTATCCTTGAGCGGGGCGGGTATACTAAAATCTGTCTCCGCCCCTAACTCTTAGCGGGTTTCATTATTGAAACTCATCCCCACCCTATGTTCCAACAAATCGGATAAAATGTGTCTTGCACGGGTCGATTTTCAATGGTTCCTGATACGAATGCTTTTATTGGGCGGCAATATAAACGGAAAGGGAGAAGAGATTTGGTTTCTGCCCAAGAGTCCTAAATAGGAATAAACGCTGGTTTGGTTTTCTTCGTTATTTTATTGTTTTCTTAATTATTTTTATTGTGGTAGCAGAATTATAAAGTAATTAGGATTATCTTTGCTTAGTCTAAAAGGTAGGGTTTCTTTCCTTATTATGTAATGCCTATTTAAATGCTGCTTCCTATTAAATAAAACTATCAGATTTATTTTCCTCAAATTCAGTTTCAGGAGGGGCTCTGTCTAGGATGAGTCTGCCTATCGTTTTCACCATAGCTGCCAAGAGGAGTTCGTCGGCATCTAAACCTGTGACTAGATCCTATGCTAAGAATACTTGGTATCAGAGACTGAAGTCATGGGTGATGCAAATAATCTCGCAAGCAAGTTCGAAGCTTTTATGGAACAGATAGCTGCAAATCATCATGCAATGGCAAAACAAATGGCCACACATCAACGAATGGAGGAACAGATGGCTTTACGACAGCTAGCTTTGGTAGAACAGATAGCGGAACTGTCAATCTCAGTTCGTGACAAAGGGAAAGGGATTGGTACCAACCACAAGGGCAGAACAGTGGAACCAACAATAGTAGTGGAAATTCCGGTCAGGGATCGAAAACAAAGACCGGAGGGTCAATGGTGCCTCGATTCTCCAAGATTGAATTCCCTACATATGATGGCTTGGAAGATCCTTTAGGGTGGCTGAAAAGGTGTGAAAATTCTTCAATAATTAAAAAATGCTGAAAAAGACAAGATAAGCCTAGTCGCGTTCCATCTACTAGGGGAGGCGTAGCTGTGGTATGATCAATGGGAGCAGGAGGAGTTGGTTTTAACTTGGGAACATTTTAGAGAAAGCTGCCATGTAAGGTTCCGACCTCTGTTGAGTAACAACTCCTTGGGGGAACTCACTAACTTTAAGCAAACTGGATCGGTTGAAGAGTATCAACGCCAGTTCCAATCCTTGTTAGCCAGAATTTCAGATCTGAATCCGCGTCAACAAGTGAACCTTTTCACAGAGGGACTGAAGGAAGAACTCGGGATAGACATCGAGTTACAACAACCCGAAAACCTTGGGATTGCCATGAATTTAGCTTGGGCACTAGAACAGAAATAGAAGGTTTCACAAGGAGTCTATATTCCACAAACCAGCTGGCTAAGTTCCAAAAAAGGCAGTAGTGAAGTCATTACCTACACCAACAAAGTTCAGCCAGCAAAAGGTGGGGGACAATCAATGAAGGCCATGAGGGGCAGCAATAAGGGAAACTTCTCCACACCTTTTGTCAAGAGATTGACACAGGCTGAAATGGCAGAAAAAAGAGCGAATGGGCTGTGTTACAACTGTGGGGACTCTTATAGCCAAGGCCATAAATGCAAGAGATTATTCTGGATTAAAGTTCCTAATACGGAAGAGGAATCAGGTGAAGAGGAGACAGAAGACCTTGAAATCTCCTTAAACGCCATTAGTGGCAACCATAACTCACCTACCATGCAAGTATTGGCACAAGTTTCAGGGGTGACAGTCTCAATATTGGTGGACTCCGGCAACACCCATAATTTCCTACGGGAAGGGTTATTACCAACCTTGGTGTTAGAAGTGTGGAAAAGACCCGGATTGCAAGTATTTGTCGCAAATGGGGACAGCATAATAAGCAGAGGTATTTGCAAGGCTGTGTTAGTGCAGGTTGAAGAAGAGACCTTTCAGGCTGACTTCTTTACTATTCCGTTAAACGGGTTTGACATGGTTTTGGGAGTCAAATGACTACGCACCCTTGGACCGATAGTATAGGACTTCAGCTCTTTGACAATGAGATTTGTCTTAAATGGGAAGAGGGTCTTTTGGTGGAGACAACCTCCGGAGGTAGAACTGCGACTTAGTTTGATGCAAGCACAAAACTCAACTACAGTGATATTGGAGTAGCTATTGGCCGAATATGTAGATTTGTTTCTGGAACCTTCAGGGCTGCCCCCGAAATGCGAAAGTGATCATCGCATCCTCCTTACACCCAGATCGGGAGCAATCGTAGTGAGACCTTATCGCTACCCACACTTTCAGAAGGATGAGATCGAGAAGCAATATGCACAAATGCTGCAACAGGGAATTATCAGATCAAGTCGGTTCCTTTTTTCCTCCCCGGTCCTGTTAGTCAAGAAACACGATGGGTCATGATGTTTTTGTGTGGATTACAGCGAGCTGAATGCTCACACGATTAAAGACAAATTCCCAGTGGTGGATGAATTTCACGGAGCTAAGTACTTTACCAAGCTGGACTTACGATCGGGTTACCATCAAATAAGAATAGTGACTTCAGATGTGGAGAAAACAACTTTTAGAACTCATCACGGCCACTTTGAATTCCTAGTTATGCCATTCGGATTGACTAATGCTCCCTCTACATTTTGGAATTTGATGAACGACATCTTTCGGCCCTATCTACGTAAGTTTATTCTGGTCTTCTTTGATGATATATTAATTTATAGCCCAACATGGATGGAACATATGCAACACCTTAGAAAAGTCTTTGAACTCTTGCGTGCTAACATGTTGTTCTTGACGAAATCCAAGTGTTTCTTTGGTGAGCCACAGGTGACCTATCTCGGACCTGCCATTCACGGATCTGGAGTAGAAGTTGACCTCACAAAAATTCAGGCTATCACCGAATGGCCAACTCTGCAATCCACCAAAGCTTTAAGAGGTTTTTTGGGATTAGCAGGGTACTACCGAAAATTTATTAAAGATTTTGGGATAGTGGCAGCATCTCTGACAAGTCTTTTGAAGAAGAATGCCTTCAAATTGAGTGAACAAAATACAATTGCTTTCAACAAATTAAAATGCTCTCTTTCAGCTTCTCCAATCTTGAAACTACCTAATTTTGAGGAGGAATTTATGGTAGAATGTGATGCTTCGGGCAATGAGTTTGAGGCTGTCCTACACCAGAAGAACCATCCAATTGCCTTTTTCAACTGTAAGATTGCTGAAAGACACATCAAATTGGCGGCTTACGAACGAGAATTGATAGGATTGGCAAAGGCATCTCTCATTAGAGACCATATCTGTGGGGTTGGCACTTTTTCATTCAGATTGATCATTACATCCTTAAATTCTTACTGGAGCAGCGTCTCACCATATCACCGCAGCAACATTGGATTAGAAAGTTAATGGGATTTGATTTCCAGGTGGAGTTTAAGGCTGGAAAATTGAACAAGGCAACGGATGCTCTATCCAGACATGATAAAGATTCCTTACAGCTCATGGCCGTCTTTTTTCCTCAAGCTGAAATTTTTGCTAAAATTGGTCAGGAGATAGCCAACTCTCCAGAATTATTGTAGCTTTGGCAACGGATTGAACAAAGAGAGTTAGGGACAGAGTGGAATGTGCCCACCGGGGAGGGGGGAGGGGGGCGGGAGGCTGATTTTATTCAAAGAAAAGGTATATCTTCTGTCTTCCTCACCACTTGTCTCAATAATCTCTACTATTCATGACATGGCTCATGTAGGGACACCAAAGACAATTCAGAGACTCCGGTAGGATTTGTATTGGAAAGGTATGAGGAAGGATGTGTCAGAATTTGTGCACCCACAAGCTAAGCAATTCCCTTGCCTTTGTCAACCTCCTTATCTCCTTAATCTCTTTGGATGTTTGTTTCTATAGAGTTTTTAGCAAAGAATCTTAGTTGTTTCCTTAACTTTCTTAAGAAATCCGACCGGCTCCTTTAGGTGACGAGAGAAGTGAAGTGGGAGATGAGGAGAGAAAATGGAAGAATTAAGGATGAAGAAAATGAGGGACAGCTAGGGTTAGATCAAGAGGAAAAAAATTAAAATGATGTGTGTGGGTCACGTGTGAACTAGAGAATTCTCTAGAAAAATGGAGATAATGGGTTGTATTTTATTTGTTTTCTTGTTTCCCTATTCACTTACATGACCCAAAGTATATAGGCATAGATTTTCCAAAGCCCATTTAATCACACTTGCACTATGAGTACCCACATTCACAACTAGTAGTCTAAGGCCCATCTACTTCAAAACTCATGCCAACCTTACGACACTCAAGGCCAATCGCGACTCCCATACATATCGCGATCCTAATCTCCTGTTAGGACTATAATTAACAACTGCTACTCTTAAATTATTAATTAAATAAGAAAACGGGTGTTACATAAAGCTTGTCATCCTCTTTAGAGATGCTGTGGAAGGATGATCCTTGGGGATCATGCCCAACCACTTGGAGAATAATGAAAGGAGGATCTCAAAATCCTGCTCAACCATTTGGAGCTACATACTTTAGAGGTAATGTCCCATTTGGGCATGATGCCAATGTTGTCCCCTTTAGGGATGATACCAATGATGTCCTCTTTAGGGATGATGTTAATGCCATCCCCATTAAGGATGATGTTGATGCTGTCCCTTTTGGGTATGATGCTGATGCTGTCCTTTTTGGGAATGATGTTGATGTCGTCCCCTTTAGGGATGATGCTAATGCCATCCCCTTTGGGGATCTTCTTCTGTGGAGGGATCATACCCAACCACTTGGAGATCTTCTTTACTTTAGAGATCTTCTTTTAGAGATCTTCTCTTGGAGATCTTCTCTTAGAGATCTTCACTTGGAGCTTAATCACTGGAGAACGATGGAAGGACGATCTAAGGATCGTGCTCAATCATCCAGAGCTTGAACATTGGAGAGCGATGAAATGATGATCTAAGGATTGTGCTCAACCATCTGGAGCTTGAACAATAGAAAGCGATGGAAGGACGATATAAGGATCGTGCTCAACCATCTGGAGCTTGAACACTGGAGAGCAATGGAAGGACGATCTAGGGATCGCGCTCAACCATCTAGAGCTTGAACACTAGAGAGCAATGGAAGGACGATTTAAGGATCGTGCTCAACCATTTGGAGCTTGGACATTGGAGAGCGATGGAAGAATGATGTAAGGATCGTGCTCAACCATCTGGAGCTTGAACATTGGAGATGTATAATGATGCTCGACCCTATGGTAATGCATTCAAAAATAAAAAAGTAGAATTCCTGGAGAAGTTCAGCGGCATTCATTAATAAAATTCAATTATGAATTACATGAAGATGGGATTTTCTTTATATTATAAATTACAAGGAGAAAGGATATTCCCTTTCATGACCTATGGATGTTGAGCTCTCAGGAGGATCTTCATGTCTATTTTGGTCATTCAAGCTTCGCAGGCCTTCATGTAGCATCCGGATTTTCAAAATCGGAAGTATGGAACCCAAATATATGAATAAGCTTTAAAATGAAATTTTTTTATAAATTATTTAAATAAGTTTTGAGAAGCAGATATTGGCAAGGAATATTAAATCAGATATTTTATTTATGTCGATAATTGTAATTTACCAGGAGATTCAATAATAATATGAAGTTGGATAATAACGGAGCTTACGACGGTAATTACGGGAAGTACTTTAGCAAAATTTGTGTGTAAAAATAATTAGAGAATTAAATAATTTAAAAGTGGTATTTCTAATTTAAAGAGAAGAAAATAATTATTATGTTAATATTGTAAATTTGATTAAAATATATGGGTAAATTGGTAAAAAGAAGGAGAAGATATTTTGATGGAAGTATGTAGAATTTTGGGGAAGAATGAAATGGGGACCAAATGAGAATTTGAGAGAGAGGTCTCGGAAAAATAGAGAGAAAGAGAGAAAAAGAAGAAAGAAAGAAGAGAAGGAGGAAAGAGAGGGAGGAGTCGGACTGTTGGGCCACCAGCGCCGCCACCGCTGGCCATCTGGTCCGACACACCCCGCCGTCGTAAAGAGCAACCTCCGGCGACCTTGGTGTTGATGACACAATCTCGAGAGGGTAACGAGGATGATTAGAATCGTGGGAAGAAAGAAATGGTGTCCTATTCCTTCACTGTTCACCTCCAACTTCAAATCAGTTTTTCAGCGTACTCCAGCGACTGACGGTGAAAATGATGACAAATCTAGACTCCTCACGTTGAGAGCTTTCTGTGGATGTAGAAATCATCGACTAAGGATGCCATTTCCGGCGACCGAAGAGGAAAGAGGTCGCACTGTTCACCGATGTTTTCAATTGTGTTTTTCGGCATGCTCCGGTCATGGGTCGGTCAATATTAAGGTATTTTCAAAATCCTTGTGTTGTGAGCTTTCATTTAATATAGATATTGGCTTCGACCTATATATTTTCCGGTATGTGGGTTTTCCGGAGAAGACCAAACTGTTTCTTGGTTTCCGGCCAAATGGCCGGTAGTCTCTTAAATATAATTGCATGTTTGGGATCTTTGAGATGAATTCATTGGTGTGCTCAGATTTAAAATCCGGCAAGTTTTGGAATTTCCAGCCACCGGAATATCCCTCTCCGACGAGTATTTTTTATCAGAACCTTTATTGTACCATTTTAATATTTTGAACTTAAAAAAGAACTCCGATTGATGAACCGAGAACTGAAATAACCGATAACGTAAATATCGTAAAATGACTAATTAATGAATTGTGTTATAAAAGGGAAAATGGTTAGTTGGTTTAGTGTGAGATCGGCCAGGATGAGATCAGCTGGTTTGGTGTGAGATCGGTTGGTGTGAGATCAGTTGGGCTGATGTGAGGTCGGTTGGTGTGAGGTTGGTAGATCGATTGGGTTGAGGTCGGAATGTCGATTGGTGTGAGGTTGGTAGGTCGGTTGAGGTTGACGTCGGTAGATCAGTTGGATAAATTAATAATACCGAATAACTAAATAATTGGAAGTATATAAATGAATGGCAAACTTCAATAAATGATATAGCTTAATGATAATAGTAATAATTATCCCACATAAATGTGTTTCATGAATCGCGATAGCTCGTTTTATGAATCGTGGTAACATATTTGTATTGACATTTTTGCCCTTCGTTTGGAGTTTTCCCTAATTTTTACTATCGGCCCCACTTATTTTTTACCGTTTATAGTTTTTATATTAAAAAATTAAGTCTCGACACCGTTTCAATTATCTATTATCGTATTTCTTGGGTAAACATACTGTTTTGTACATGCCTTTTCAGAAATTGAATTATTTTATTCATATGTTTTACATAATAGTCTGTTTGTCTCCGTATTTTAAAAAATTATACTATTTACCATTTATTTAACTAAAAAGTGACGAAAATTAACCATTCATGTCTTATATGAATTATTTCTTTATTTTTATTACCAATTTAACATTATTTTTTCACTGAAACAACATATATTTGCCAAAAAAAGCTAAAAAATAGTTGATCGAATGCTTTTTTAGGTTTTTCGGCAAATAAGTAATGTTTTAGTTAAAACTAATGCCATATTTATAATCAGTGAAAAAAATGAATCAAATGAAATATGACTTATTAATTTTCGTCACAGTTTAGTTAATACAAGGACAAAATAGTATACCATATTTATAATATGAATACAAAACAGACTATTATGTAAAATATAAAGACAAATTAGTTCAATTTTTGAAAAGGCAAGAATAAAATAGTATTTTTTGCTATTTTTTATTTTTCATATGAGATTATGATAATGTCTTATGATTATTTTATCCATTAATTAAATTCTTATTTCATTTATAAAAATAAACTAAATACATCCTACATATACAAAAGTTTAAACAAATTATTGCCACTTTTATCTTAATCCAATTTAATTACTAGAAATATTTGGCAAGTTATCAAGAGTGGATTGATATTCAATAATATATAAGTTGTCGACTAATGTTATGTATTTTGGGTTGGTATGACAAATGGTAATTTGTTTTTTCCAAGTAAAATGTATTGCAAGGTATATATCCAATTTGGCAAGTATTATTTATATGGAAGTAATATCTCTATTTTCTATTATCTAATCTGTGGATTTTT
>CATIWJ010355703.1:0-25004 GCA_949640765.1 Croton laevigatus | reverse complement strand
CAATTCTCCTTTTTTCTTCAATTCTAGGATTGAAAACACAGCTCATTCTCTCTCTCTCCTCTCCCTATATATATATATATATATATATATATAAACATACCTCTTCCTTAATCTGGAAAGATTGTAATTTGAAACGTAGAGCAGATTTTATATTCAGTGGCAAGTTCTGGTACAGTGAATCCCTTGTATTTGGAGGTATGGAACTTGATCGGGCCACCTGAGAAAGTGGAAGTGTTCAATAAAATCCGTAGGTAAGATATGTAGACAAAGTGTAAGTCTATAGGAGAACCTTGCTTTAAGTAAAAAGATATATCAACATGGTAGCACATATTGAGCTGGTGAATCAAAACATTGCATAACATTATTCCAGCCACTGAAAATCTTTGTATGGTCCCTTACATTATAAATGGATGACTCTCCAATGAGATAAAAAAATATCATACCTTACATTAAACTTCAACAAATGGATGACAGGCTAATATAATTTCAGATAATTCAAGTTTGTAACAAGAAATTGTACTATAATGCTAGAGTTTAACATCACAACAAAAAATAATTTGATTTGCATATTCCATTGCTATGGAAAGTCAATGAATTAAATGTATAGACAAAATTAAAGTAGAGAATTAGATAATTTTGTAATTAATAGTCAATGTATCAAGCATAAATATCTCATTAAAAAAAAAATGCATCAATATAAATATCTATGCATAAGTTGATAAAAATACATGGAAAATTCCTATCTTCATCTATTTTTGCATGCTATTAGATGCAATCTGAGCTTTGTTCGTTAAGTTTCAGAGAATTTTTTGTTCAAATTCAAGAGCTTCTCCTCTGTTTGAAAAATTAGGTCTATTGCTATATTACCTTATGGTCTAAAGTCTGGACTTTTCTGTTGTGATCACTGCCAGTTTAGGAAAATTGCGAAGGCCTTTGATTTAGGGGTGTTAAATAGGTCGGGTTGGGTCGAGTTCGTGTTCGTGTCGAGCAGGTTCGGTTGAATACCTCTCAACCCTAACCTAATCTGTTTAGATAAACAGGTTAGAAAGCTTAACCCTAGCCTAATATGTTAAATAAACATGTCAAACGGGTCGACTTGATCTGTTTTATTATTTTATATATATATATATATATAAATGGATTAAATGGGTCAACTTGAACCCATTTAAACTGCTAATTTCAAGTTGACCCTAACCCATATAACCTGATTTTAATATTCAAGCCTAATTCAAAATAAGTGATTATATTGCAAATACACAATCAAACAAAACATGGGAAAAAGTTTCGTAATATATATTACAAGCAAGACATATCTCCTCAATATGAGCACGCCGACAACGTAATTTTTAATTTACCAATAAAAAATCTCGAAGTAAATAACAATAAATGAAAATTCTCAAATAAAGTCCCAAAGTACCACAAACCATAAAAACTCAAAGTTTTGTAAACAGGTTAAACATGTCATTTTTCGGATTGAAATTTTCAACCTGAACCTAACCCATTTAATTTCAGGTCGGGTTTGTGTCGACCCATTTAATTAAACAGGTCGAAAACTCAACCCTAACCCATTAATTTCAGATCGGGTTCGTATCGGGTTAGCAGATCGGATCGGCTTTTGACACCCCTACTCTAATTGGCCTCTCCCTGAAGTATGATAACCCTGCAGTCAACGAGAGTCATGAGACTGTTGAAAATTTTCCAAGCAGATGTGCTCCGGCACATGGGAGCACATCAAACATTTTCCAGTTATTGGCTTCTGTGCTCTAGTGTCGCAACAGTCCCTACTGTTCATTCCAGTGGTCAGTTTTACTAGTCAGGTGCTATCTCACCTTCTGCTTCTGTTTTGTTCTGTGGTGAATTGTTTTTGTGCACTAATTGGCTTCTATTCTATTTGATCATATTTTTTGTTGGTTTCTACCAAGCTATACATCTTTCTTTTTAATAAAAAAATCATGGCCCGCAAATAAACTGTCATTACTGATGTTACTCCAATAGTCACTCAAACTACGGAGCATAAACTTATTGGTATTAATTTCAAAGATTGTAGTAAGACTGTTAGAATTTATTTGAAAATGCAGACAAAGATGACCATTTGACAAATGATCCACCAGTTGGTGAACCTAGGCAACTTGGTTGAAGGAAGATGCGAGATTATTTTTGCAAATAAAAAAAAAATGTATTGAAAGTAGCATGGTTAGTTTAGTCACTCATTGTGAGTTTATCAAATAACTAATGGAGTGTCTTTAGTTCTTAAACTCAGAAAAAGGGAATCTATCCAGTGTATTTGATGTTGCAAAGCTTTATATCAAATTGAACTATAGAGTAGACCTCTTACAGTTCACTTTACAAAGATTAAAAAACTCTTTGAAGAACCTGATGTTTTATTGCCCTTCAATTCTAATATTAAGGTTCAAGTTCAACAAACCCAATGAGAACAAATGGTTGTCATGAGCATTCTTGCGATATTATCTCAAGTGTTTGACACTGTCAGATCTCAAATTCCAGATAGTCAGATTATTAATCTTCAAGATGCTTCCTCTCAAGCACGCCACACTGAAGGCTCTCATACCTCCTCATCTTCCGGCAATAGTGCCCTTGTGAGTCGAAATTCTGTGTTTGGACAGCATATAAACTGCCACAAAGAAGGCAATAACTATAATAATTGAGCTAGAAATCGAGAGCTAAGTGTGGTATGTTATTATTGTCATGAACACGTGCCATCCCAAACGACATTGCAAGGAATTATACAAACAACCTAAAATAATAATGTGACAATTACTGCTGCAGTGTTTGCTAAATTCTCTCAATATCGTTCGTCCAAGTCTGTTGTTTCTTATGTCACTACTGCTGCCAATTCAGGTATATCAAACATGTCTTATGTCTACCTCGTCACAATAGGCCATTGATTGCTGTTTCATATATCACATGACAGGTGCCTCTAGTCTCTCATCATCTTCAAAACATAGACCTGATAAATTTTGTCGTAACGTTACCTTAGCTAACAGGTCTATAACCTCTGTTGCGAGTATTGGTCAAACCAATCCCACTCCATCCCTTCCTATATCAAACTGCCTTATGTTTACCTTAGATTTTCTTTATTCTACTCTATATTAGCAAAATCACCCATATGTTAAAATTGTCATTTTTTTCTTCTTATTATGCGTTTCAAGATCTTTTGACAAAACTGATTATTGGTATAGGGCATGAGTCAAAGGGGCCATATCTTTGGCATGTGATATATGCTCTCTCCTTTGGAGGTTCATTGTCGTCTTAGCAACCCCTCTTATTTTCCCAAAAGAAGTTATATCCACAGTTTCTAGGGAGTGAGTCATGATAGTTTGCTAAACATCCATGTTTACATTTAGTTTCTGGAGTCAATAAATAGGCTTCATGCCCTTTTAAGGTAATTCATTTGTTGTTCAGATCTTATCCCTTTTTTTTTTTTTTAAAATAAAAATTTGGTCCTTATCTTGTTACTTTCCTAACTGATTTTAGTTTTTTTTTTTTTTACTTTTGCAAATGATTATTCTCATGTTACTCGTCCTTGTCCTACTCCTGCTCCTATCCCAGATTAGGCCCCAATCCATGTTCCCACACTTGCACCATCTCGACCCTTTAATCAAGTTCGCTCCAGACGATCAACCGCTTTTAACTAGCATCCTCAACCTATCGCTTCAGTAGAAGCTTTGATAACCCCTCCACATGAGTCTGTGCCAACTACTATTGAATGCAATCAAAAAAGGTAAACCTTCATGTACCTATCATCTTTCTTCATTTGTAAGCTACCACCACCTATCTTCCTCTTCTTGTTTTGTAAGTAATCTAGTCTCATTGTTTATTCCTCCAATTGTTGCCCAACCGTTGTCTCAATCAAGCTAGCGAACAACAAAGCAATGGCATAAGAAATGACAGTCTTGTATTCTAATGGTACTTGAGAACTTTTGACGCTCTCTCTCTCTCTGCAGGCTAAAATACTATCGAACATAAACGGTGTTCAAAATTAAGATAAACCCTAATGGGTCTATGCTCACCTTAAGGCTCGTTTAGTTGCCAAGTGATATGCTCAAGTTTATGACATTGATTATTTCGACACCTTTTCCCCTATAGCCAAATGCAGTAGCCTATTTAAGTGCAGAAGAAAATTTACAACGATGACTCAAGATGTCTGTGAAGTATTGTGGCAAAGGAAGCTAATGGAAGAACTAGAACTTTTTGACTCTGGAACTTAAGTTTATTTTGTAATGATAAAAATGCTACTAGCATTACTCAAAACCCCATCTACCATGATGGGATAAAACATATAGAAACCGACAAAAACTTTATAAAAGTATAAAGGTTATTTAAGCTTACTCATGAAGTAATCAAATTGTCGATATCATAAAAAAAAAAAAAGTTGAATAGTAAACTCTTCCAAAATTTAGTATGCAAGTTGCCATGTGTAATGAGAAGTAGAACTGTAATAAGAGGTGTATTTTCATCTGAAAATGTCAACATTTACACTAGAGGAAGTTATTTTCACTATGTTCCTACAACCAACATGTAAGACATTGCAAAATTATTAAAACAGAATAGAGAAAATGCAAAATGAGATATAATATCAGGTAAAAGAGAGAGCACACTCACCAGAGTATCAATTTGCATAATTGTATTTGCATAATGCAAGGAAAGTCCAGCAGGTCCTAATCTTTGGTGATTGTTCATAGATGCTTCAACTACTACAGCATTATCTGCATGTCATATATAGAACTATTTTAGTTGATGTATATCAAGTTCCAAAGGAACTTCATAGAAGTTGAGAATTGAAAGTACATACTAATAGAAGATTATTTTTCTTGTATTTTATTTTAAAATACAGGAGTAAGGTTTGGATTTATTTGAAGTCTCTGAATTGCTCCTGTGTTGACACACATGATTCTTAATGTTATTATATTCATGAGCGTAAACATTCATAAGGAAAATGTAGAGCCCTAATGTTAGTAGTAGCATTAACAGGAAAAACTTGCCAACTAAATTTACCAACAATCAAAATTTAGTAGGTAATTTAAAAAAAAACAGCAGCAAATAGACACAGATGAGTTGTAAGAGTGAATATGAAGATGGCAACATAATGTTTTCAACCAGGGTTGAGATAGATTTTTGGTTCAATGTTAACTTGCTTGTTACAGAAGACACTAATTTATGCACAACTTTTTTACTCCATCATGCACCAAGTTAAATACAACCAATTGACAAGAAGTTTAGTTCCATATCATAAAATAAAATGAAATAGCTAATGTGATTAAGGTAACTAAAGAACTAAAAAAAATACTATCAGCAAGGATTTAAAGATCTTTTGGTTTAGGTTAATTTATTAAATATGAAACATTAAATAGTCAAGTTTTGTAATTACATAATTTGTAATTCTATATTTTTTTCTTTTTTTTTTGTCCAATCAAAGGTTTCCCCATGTTCACTACTTTATAGCGTGGACAAGAAATTAGACCGAGTAGTCAAACTCAACTCATTAGAAATAGCTCATTTTCAGCTTAGACCAAGTCAAATTGAAAAGCAGGGACAGCATCCATCCAACCAAAAAAAAAAATCAAACATAAGATTACAATTTCTTGGAATTCTTTAAAGAACAAGCAAATACATACCAACATTGCCGAAGACGTTGTGAATTTCGAACAGTAAAAAGTGGACAATATCTACAAGTTTCTCCATCACCTAACATCAAAACAAATAGGCACTTATCAACATGAGATTTTTTAAAAATTTTGAGAAGAAATGTAACTTTTCAAAATACACACATACACACACACATAACTACCTCTTCCAAGCTTCTACACCAGAGTGACTTCTTCTTTAAGTTTCTAACTTGCTTTTTCTGGCTTTTGAGTTCTGCTCTCAATGATGCAATGCTATCAGCTGCGATGCAGGGACCAGCATACCCTCAGTTAAATATGAAAATGAATCTGCTCCTTATCATGTTCTTCAGAAGTGGGACTCAAGGTTATGTTGAAATAAGAATTTATGGGCCAACCCCATCTTTCAATGAATAAGTAGTGAAATAAGAAATTTGACTAGTTTTGAAACAAAAAAATATTTATTTAATTTAAGACAATTTTGAAATGGGGGAATGAATTCCTATATCAAAGTACATCATGCGTATATGATTTGTAGTCCAAAATAAATTAAGAAAGAAAAAGGGACTCAATAACTAATGACTCTAACTCACAAATTCAGCTAGCATTAAATTTGATTGTCATTCAAACATAAGAACTACAATTGACTTGCTGCCACTAAATAGGCGCATTAGCAAATTTAAATTCAAATTTATGTTTCAATACTTATAGGTTGACAAACATCAAATTTATTGAAACGAAGACAAAGCATGTTATCCTGAAAGTTGAATAAAAATTCTCCAAAACTCCTTTCAAGCATGAAATGTTTGAATCCTAGCAAGGTTTAATGTTTTAACTAACTTTTACTGTCCATGTGGTCAATGAAATCTCTAATCTCAGAGAATGTAAGCAAACAAAAAAATCTTACTTTGAATAAAAAGGTTTTTGTGACAAAATATTATCATTAAGAGGGATATGCTTATCCTAAATAAATTCTATCAACAACATAAATTGGACGGCACTTATTTTGTGACAATCCAACTTCAAAGAGCAGTTTCCATCCCTTCCTTGAAGAATTTGAACAAAAAAAAAGAATTATTTCCTATTATTCATTTGTTGCACTATTTGAGCATTACTCCAATTGGGTTAAAATTTTAAAATTACCGTTCCATTGCCTATTTGATTTTACCAAACCCAACATAGGATAACATAGTTACATTTTGGTTTGTTTAGCAAGTATAGAGCTTTTAAGTATGAGTGCTAGTTATAAAGTTCTATTAATTAAAGGTTTAGTAGTGGGTTACATTTTAATCAATTTCGTCATCAATAAGATTACAGCCAGTTATTTTTTCGCTTGAGCTTTGTTTTGCAATTGTAAACATAGAATGCATCGTTCTATCTCAATGGGAAAGTGTCCTAGATCCTAATAGCGTGATGCTATTTCAGTCAAAATTTAGTTTGCTCTTTTTCCTTCATCTTCTAAAGAAACTAAGATGTGCAATGCTGATTTTCTAGTCCTAAGTCTTGATTTCTATAAACCCTAGCCTTGGTCTACTAAAACTTCAAGTTTTCACAAGCTGTACTATGTTAATCAGTTTGCATTCGTTTCCATTCATAGGTTTACTACAGTATAAAAGTTAACCCATGGATTGACAAGTGTAACATATATTCAATAGATAGTTTATTTATAATCACACAAATACAAAGTCATAATTTCAACTGCATTTCTCCTATAATCCTAATACTTATATCTAGAATAAGAATATATAGCATCTATTCCAGTGATTGAAAGAGAAACATTTATATTTCCTAATGTATCTTTTTTCAGTGGTTAAATCAAAGAATGACAGACTTATAATCATTTACGTATTTTATATGTGCAACAGAACTTGGTATGTGAATAATAGCAAATGAAAAAAAAAGCAGGTCAATGACATCATTTTACATTTTTATCTAGGTTATTCACCATATTGTACTTCTAATATAAATAACTTTTATGGAATTCATATTAAGAGCAGTTCAAAATCAAAAGTGCTTCCCAAAAATTTATACAGAAGATACCTTTTTGACCAACAACTATGCTACTGTCCTCCTGGTGCTTCCGCTGATATTCTTGTTCGATTCTATCCAACACTTGCAATTCATGGTATAGTTCCTGTAAACCACAGATATTTTTCTTTACCTTATAACGAATCATACATATTCAATGCTATGTAGAGAGTGAACATGAGAATATAGAAAGAGATACATGGTTTTCTTTTGTTACTCCAAGGTATCTTGTTGGAAAATAAAATAATGACCTAAAGCAATCTAATGATTACAAGTTAAAACTTCATCATGAGAAATTCAGAATTTTCAGGAAAAAAAAATTCCAGAGAAAATTTATTTAATATACCTCTTCTTTTCTTGGGATCTTTATTCAAAAATTTTTTCTTTAATATTGGTCTAAAAATTTTCCTAATTTGGGATTAACTCCAAATGTCAGTGGTTAATCTCCAGAACTAGCTAACATGGTTATTTTCTCAATGATTCTTTTCCATCCTAGCAAAAGAGCTACAGGTTGTAACAGGGGTTTCAAAATTGAAGTCCACCTTGAGGGTTCTATTGCCCTCCTGAAAGCTCATTTAGTAGGGGTATGCCCTGGCCTTGATTATCCTCACACTGTTTGTACTGTGGACAAGTTCACTTCTATTCACTTATTTATTTCTTTGGCAACTACTTTTGATTGGCCTTTGCATCAACTAGATGTCGAGAATGCTTTTCTTGACGGCAATCTCTAGGAAGAGGTTTAAATGGATTTAGGGGTCAATCAGATAAAGTATGTAAACTTCGCAAATCTATATGGTCTAAAACAAAGCGCTTGAGCTCAGTTTGGGAGGTTTTGCAATGTGCTAATAATGTAGCATGTAGAGGAATAATTCTAATCATTCAGTATTTTTCATGCACTCTAATACCAGCCTTGTCCTACCCGTGGTCTATGTAGATGATATTGTCATTACAGGAGATGATTTGGTTGGCATAACTCTACCAAAGACAAGTCTTCATTCTTAGTTCCTAAAAGAAAATGGGTCTTAACCATTTCTTGGGCATTGAAGTATCCCAATATAAACGAGACGCATTTCTCTCTCAAAGCAGGTATGTCCTTGATTTCTAAAAAGAAATTAGTAAATTGGGTGCTAAACCATGTCTTCTACTATCATTCACTGGGAAGTTTAAAGACAAATTGTCAGTTACTTTAAGAGCGCTCAAGGACTTTGTCTTCTTTATAATAGTTGTGGACATTGAATAACTTTTCTGATACTAATTGGGCAGGATCATAGGCGGAGCAAAGGTTAACTACAAGATATAGTGTGTTTGTGGGACGAAACTTCGTATCATGGAAGAGCAAGAACAAAGTGTTGGATTCATAAACTGTTAGAAGAAATTGGATTCAAGTCTTATTTGCTTGCAAAGTTACTCTTCATATTGTCTCTAATCCATTGTTTCATGAACAAACTAAACATATTGAGATAAATTGTCACTTTTCTATGAGAAAATTGAAGGTATCAGCTCTATAAGCATTGTTGTTAAAAACGCGAGTTAACTTGTAAAATTGAACAAGTTCACTTAGGTAATTAGAGTTAACTCAGACATAAACTCGTAATATGGCGGACTCGAAGTAAACTCGATGAAATCATACCAAGTTTGATTGAAATCGTAAAATACAATTGATTCATCAAATTAAGCAGGTGCTCATGCATTGTGTGAAGAATTAGACAATGGCACGCCCTTAGTTTAAAAAAGCGCGCCTCAGGCGCGCCTAGGCACGAGGCGACCTTAGGCGCAGGTCTTGGAGCTTTTCATCTCTGAAGCGAGGCGTTTTCCATAAGCGCGCGCTTCTGAGCTTTTTTTCCAAGGCGCAAGGCGATTGAGGCGCTCGCCTTCTGGTGTGAGGCGCAGACAGTAAGAAAAATGCCTCAAAGAATGCGGTAAAAAGGGAAAAAGAGGAAAAATAGAAAAAAAAAACATTAAGACACATGAAATTGAAAGAGGAGAATAGAAAGCAAACATCACTCCTTCGTTCTCACCCACCGATCGGAAAAAACCCTAGCTTAGCTTCTTCCATTCCAGCCGCCGATCGCCACAGCCGGAGCTCACCAGAGGCTGTTGAAGACGCCGGAGCTTACCTACCAGGTATTTCTCTTTTCTTTTCTTTTTCAGTTCATCTCTCTTCTATTTTTACGTTATCTTTCATCTTCATTTCTTTCTTTCCTCTGTTTTTTTCCCTTTTTTTGGCCTCTGTTCTGTTTTATTTCTCTGCTACGTTAAGGAACAGAGGGTGATTGATCTATTTTATCTTTATGCCTCTGTTTTGTTCATTTAGTTTAGGTTCTATTAGTGGGTTTTATTTTTTATTTTTCAGAATTGTTTTACTTGCCAACTTGCATTAATCTATTTTATCTTTATGCCTCTGTTTTGTTCATTTAGTTTAGGCTCTATTAGTGGGTTTTTAAAATTAAATTAAAATATATAAATATGATTTATTAAATTCATAATTCTGTAATTTATATAAAGTTTATTTAAGACTATTTTGTTTGCAAATTCAGCTTGTTTGCAATTCATTGAAATGTCTGGTAACGACGATACGGGGGTTTCAACGGGTTCAACAGATACGGACCCAGGAAGGAAATATGGATGGCCAGAACCTTCTAACAAGGTTAATTGGCATTGCAACTTTTGTGGTAAAATTTGCAAAGGAGGGGTTTATCGTTTGAAACAGCATTTGGTTGGAGGTTTTAGAAATGCGACCAAGTGTCCTAAGTGTCCTGAACATGTGAGGGAGGAAGTGAAGTCCTTCATGATGAAAAAGGCAGAAGCAAAAAGTATAACTCGAATGATGCCAACAGTTGATGATGTTGATGATTATGATGATGCGGAAGAGATTGATGTAGATACCTTGGCTAATAAGCAAAGTGGAAGTGGCTCTTCTCAAAAAAAGAAAAAGCCAAGAGCCAAAGGTCCAATGGACATGTTTGTTACTTCAACTCCTGAGGATGTCTTGAAGGGGAGGAAAGAAAGAAAAGAAATATTTGGAGTTGTTGATAAACAATTGAGGGACAAAGCTTGCAGTGCTATTGCTAAATGGTTTTATGATGCAGGGATTGCATTTAATGCTGCTAATTATGAAAGTTTTGGAGCAATGATTGAATTAATTGGACAATATGGACCTGGATTAAAGCCGCCAAGTATGTATGAATTAAGAGTTCCCCTCCTCAAAAAAGAAGTTGATGACACACAAAAGAGAATGGAGGAGCACAAAAAAGAGTGGGCAACAAAAGGTTGTTCAATTTTATCCGATGGGTGGCGTGATTCGGTTGCCCAAAAGGATGTTGTGAACTTTCTTGTCAACTCTCCAAAGGGTTCCATGTTCGTAAAATCCATGGATGTTTCTGAAATTGTGAAAGATGCCAACTTATTGTTTCAAATGCTAGATGATATGGTCGAGGAAATTGGAGAACCAAATGTTGTTCAAGTGGTAACGGACAATGCATCTAATTATGTTAAGGCCGGTAAGAAATTTAGCTAATATGTACTTTTAATTTCATACTTTGATTTATTTTGCAACTAATATGTACTTTTTTTCTTGTTAATTTGTAGGAAAATTACTAGAGGCCACAAGACCCCATCTTTATTGGACTCCATGTGCGGCACATTGTATTGATCTAATATTGGAGGATATTGGCAAAATTCCAATGGTTAAGAATGCACTAAAGAAGTGTATGTTCGTTAATGGTTATATATATAATCATATTTCTCTTGTGAACATGATGAGAAGATTTACGAATCAAAGGAATTTGCATAGACCGGCGGTAACTAGATTTGCTACTTCTTTCATAACTCTTGCTCAATTTCATAAGCAAAGGAGCAACTTGAGGAAAATGGTGACTTCTGAAGAATGGAATTCTTCAAAGTGGCCTAAGGAAAGTGGGGGGAAGAAAGTAGCTTCTATTATTTTGCAAGAAAGCTTTTGGAGGAATGTTCTTTATTCTCTGAAATTAACGGGGCCTCTCGTTAAAGTTCTAAGGTTGGTTGATGGAGAAAGGAAGCCACCTATGGGGTACATATATGAAGCCATGGATAGAGCTAAGGAGGCTATTTCTAAGAGCTTTGCTTCAAAAGAGGATTCCTACAAAAAAGCCTTTGAATACATTGACAAGAGGTGGGAATGCCAACTACATCGACCTTTGCATGCTGCCGGCTATTTTCTAAATCCGGAATTTTATTATGACAATCCCGAGCAAACAGGTTGTGAGGAAGTTATGAAGGGATTATATGATTGCATTGAGAGGTTAACTCCGGAAGTAGAAGTTCAAGACAAGATAAGTTTGGAGTTGGATGCGTATCAAAATGCCACTGGTCTCTTTGGCCATACTATGGCAATTAGGCAGAGGAAGATCAAATCACCAGGTAAATATATTTTAAGTTCAAACCTATCTAATTATATATATGATATCTTAGTTATTTTACAAATTATTAACTTAAATGTACAATCTTTTCTTGTAATTAGCGGAGTGGTGGTTTTCTTATGGATCTTCGACCCCTAATCTCCAACGTTTCGCCGTAAGGGTACTTAGCCTCACTTGTAGTGCAACTGGTTGTGAAAGAAATTGGGGTGTTTTTCAACTTGTAAGTATTCTTTTACTAACAATATTTTCATGTTTATAATCAAATTTTATTTGATTGGATGACATAATTTATTAATGTATTTTTTTTATTTGTCATAGCTTCATACCAAGAAGAGGAACCGATTGGCACAAAGTCGATTGAATGACATGGTTTTCGTCAAATACAATCGTGCTTTGAGACGCCGATACAATAGGAAAGACACCATTGATCCTATTCTTCTGAATGAGATTGACGAAAGTAATGAGTGGCTACTTGGAAAAATGGAGAACTCTGGTGATGATGAAGAATTGGTCTTTGGTGATGATGATTTGACATGGAATGTGGTTAGTAGAGCTTCCGGGGCTAATGAGCCTAGTTATGTCACTAGAGCATCAAATTTGTTGAGGGATGGTATCGGATCTTCTTCTAGAGTTAATAAAGGGAAAGCTCCGGCTGGTAGTTCTACTCCAAATCTTACTCGTAGATGTCTATTGGATGATGATGATGAAATGGAGGAAGACATTGGGAAGGATGAAGATTATATGGGAGATGAGTATGAATATGATAATAATGACAATGTTGATGATATGGACTCCGAGTACTAGTGTTTTGCACTTGTACTGTGCCATCAAACAAGCTTCTTATGTTTGTTTTTCTTCTTCCCTTTTTATTTTCAGTGCGTTTTAGCGTTAGTGTGGTATGAACTATGCCTCTTATTATTTATGCATTAATAATATTGTTATTTTGTTATTTTGAGTACAATATATGCTCTAGATTTGATTTGTATAGGTTTTGACAAAAAAGGTGCGCCTCGCCTACAGAAGGCGCGCGCCTGCGCCTTGCGCTTTGCGCCTAGGCTCCAGGGCCCTTTGCGCCTCGGTGCGCCTTGCGCCTTTTAAAACTAAGGGCACGCCATGAATTGATGTCCCAAACTTGCTTAATAGCAAAAAATTGTGGAGAATTGGATTTAACTTATGATATATTTTGATGACCTTGGGTGACAAGATATTTAAATCTAAGGTGGTTGAGAATTAGGTACCATTTGGCTATATATATATATATATATATATATATATATATATATATATATATATATAATCGTATGTGGAATTAAGTAGAATACAATTCAGAATTACAGTAATTAATATTATATACAAATAATTATCATGTAATGTAAAATTTAAATCATGAGTTATTCCTATTTTTAGAATTAAAGTCTAAGAAATGTGAAACTGAAAGTTAGTAAGTTAGAATTATTAAACATTTCATTGACCAAATTAAATTGTCCATTTCATCACAACAAGAAATGCTATGGCTAACTAACTTGTACAGGGTATGTTAAGAGAAGGCAAACAAATCAGAGATGTCTTCGCCAAAGCTCTAACTAGACCAAGAATTGACTATTTTTGTAACAAGTTGACACATTTGACTTTTATGCTCCAACTTGAGGGGACATATCATGAAAAGTAAATATTCTATATTTATTCAATTTATTCTAGAGATTAATAGGGTAAGTACTTCCTTTATTAGAGTGTCTCATACTTCTATATAAAGAAGCATAAGTTCTCTATGTAATAGAAAAATTCCCCCTAATCGTATCACTACTTCATATTTTTTTTCTTTTTTCTATTTGGGTGTGTGTTTGTTTCTTACATGTAATTTTGAGTATTTTGATTTAGCGTGGAGGGTATATGTACCTAGTTAACCCTTCTTCCCTCTCTCTTTTCCTTATGCTAGTAAAGAAGCCTCCAATTTCTTTTCTTTACTAGCTCTATTTCAAATTTCTACGCATATCTTCTTTCATAAATTTGAACCCTGAAATTCATCAATTGCTTGAGAGAGCCTCCACCACAAACTATTTGCAAGTTGAGTGCTAGGTCAAAACTACTTGTTTGGTTGCACTAGTTTAATACGCTTCCATATCCCAAGAAACCATGAAAGATATCTTAGCACAAAGTAATGGCAGCAAAGTAGTTCGGGCGATTGGCATTTCCAACATCCATCAAAGTACATTTCCCCATGTATTGGATTTTTTTACACTCTACAAAGCTTCAGGAGAGTCAACACAAGCACATGGACATGAACAAACGAGTTTGGACAGCACGTAACAGTTCCACGAAAGCAGCCCAAGGACATCTATTTCTCTCCGACAGATATTTACCCTTGTTGACAGCTAATCACAAGTCACTAACAGTTGGCAGAATTCATGCATAACATATAGAAAGTTCAAATCCTTTATACAGATTTACCACTCAGTTCTCCAAAACTCATTATACTGGCATTTAGAAATGCTCTATGTTTTCCCCAACAGCCCAAAATTTAATAAGGGTCAGCCTAAGGTGATTGCATTTCTATATTTGAATCTTCTCGAATTCCCCTATTATGCACTATAGGTAAAGCGTATTCAATGTTTGCATGGTGCACATAACAGTGCATTAGTCATCCAATACATGCTAGCCTAAAGAATCTTTAGTTTTTTCTTCCCAAACATCTATGCCAAATTCAAAGTTGATATTTGTCCACCATTTAGAGTTTTTGAATGTTTTAGTTATAGAAAGGAACTCACAACTGTATATTGAACTAAAGTCATTAGAAGCTCTATCACAGATTCTGCCTCTTCCTTCAATTGCCTTTGAGGTGCAAGATCTCTGCCAATTCTGGAAATGACAAGAATAACGGAATCAGTAAAATATACCAATGAAGTGCAGTAAATCCAATGGGGTAATTTATACTAAAAGTTACACATGTTACTTCTCAAAATAACGGTCCAAGCTGTGCCATTGAGGATCTTTACATCGATTTCCAAAGCGAACAACTTCCCCTGAAAAAATTTTCAATTCTTCCCTGTAAACATAAGTTTAATAAACTCTCTAGACACACTTTTGGAGAAAAATACTTCAAAGGAAAGCCACAAACAGATGCATTACAACAGCCATTTTACACGATACTCACCTCTTGTCAGCTGCAACAATATGCAAGAGTTCATTTGTATCTTTTGATATCAAGTTTTGTACTCCTTCAGCTGAAAGCACGTGTTCTTTCAAATGTATTATATTTCTCACCGAAAGGGAATGCATAAGGCTAGAACCTTTAACAATGGTGTTTGCGACCTCGAAAGCCAAAATTGCAAGTTCATTGCCTTTAGTAGCTACGGCAGATGCAAATCCACTATTTGGGTTTAAATTTGTCATGCTACTTCCAAGAGCGTCCAGAACCTCAACGGCTTTTTCTAGTCCAACAGTACCAGCTCTCCCCAGACGTGAGCTCACCTCTGAAACCTGAGGGATCACAAACACACCATTAATTTAAAATAACTCAATGTAGAATTATCATCAGATAGGAAGCCAATAGGCTCCATTCAAGGGCAAAGATGATTATTTCCACAGGAACAGGTTCATCATTGTAAAATAGCTCACTTCTGGATCAATCAGATCAACGCATAAAAGCCGAATGATCCTTTTAATACATGATAAGCTATAACAAAAAAATTATTCTATCTACTGCAACTTTTGAGAGATTTTTCACCAAAATTAATTTTATCTAAGATAGAACCTGAAATAAGAAATGAGTGACTAATTTGAAAAGATAAATAGAATACCTTGGCAACCGCAGATTGCCTAGAGCGCAAGGATCTGGATTTGATAGATGGATAGCGAGGAATTCCATCGTAAAAATCATCCAACGAAAATTGTTCATTTGGCTGCATAGACTCATTCTGCTTATGTACACTTCCTCGCTGCAGCTCTACAGGATTTTGGTAAGCCTGAAATTCCTCATCGTCCTCCTCCTTCTTCTTCTTCTTGTTCTTATTAGAATCAAGATTTCCATTCGGCTTGGAGCAGAGACCTCCCATGCCCAACAAATTCAGCTATTTCGAATTCTGATTCTAGTCAACACGAAACAGAAGAAAACAAAAGTGTACCTGCTAATCAAGCCAAAGAAAGAACAGAAAAGTCGCAACGAAAAATCAGAGGTAGAGTGAAATCCGAAGCAACAAGTTCCGACTGCCTTTGGTTCTAATATCAAATACTAAATGAAACAAAGTCCATCTTTTCTCCTCCTCTGTCTTTGACCAAGGCGGTATTGGAATCTCTCTTTTATAATAATAATAATAATAATAATAATAAATAATCAAATAAAAAATTCTGATTTCGCAAGAGAAGCAGCCGCCTGCACTTGACTGCAAAACAGTCGATACTTTTTACCAATTCGATACTGTATTTTTGGCAAACAGAACAGTCAATATATTCTTCAGTGGGTGAGCGGTTTTGTTTTTAAATCGGTTCCTATCAATCATTATAAATATACCAATCTTTTTGAAATTGGGAATTAAAAATGGACTCAAATCTCTGGTTTAAATTTTGATTTGGTTCTTAATTTTTTGGTTCCAGTTCTGGGTCTAGTTATAAATGGAATCATATAAAATTGGAATATTTATAAAAAAGTCCCTATATTTTAGCACATTCAACAAAAATCTCCCTGTTAATTTTTTTTTGTACATAAATATCCCTGTGTTATTTTTCCATTATCATTTACACTCTTCTGTCAAATTTTCCGTGAAAAGAAAGCTTAATTACCGTTTTAACCTCTTCCATTTTGTTTCCTTCTTTCCCTCCTTTTCTTCTTTTCACGAAATAACAATTCATTGGGGAAGAGGAGCGGTTTTAGAAGCAATGGGTGGATGGGTGAGGAGTGTGGACAAAAGCGAACGGTTTTAGGGTTAATGTACTACAACCAAAGAAGAAGGTTGAATATGCTACCTAAACAGGAAGGGGTTTTTCGCGAGAAAGGTTAGCGGTTTTGCTATTACTTCCTTTTTTTTCGTTGGATTTTAAGTTAATGCATGTACCCTACTGTCATTTTGTAATTGAACTCATCATTGTTGATTTTCAACTCTGTCAATGGTTTGTTAGGTTTTTGTTTAGGGTTTAGTTTTGTGTAGGGGAGTCTGGAGTAAATGGTCTTCAAGAATGCTATGTTTTTCGTTATGGGTTGTTTATTCTTCTTTTAAACCAACTCACTGTAATTGATTTTGAATTAGGATATAATTTTTGAATTCCAAGTGGAGGGTTTAAGTTTCGGTGGTGTTGCTTCTGTCTAATGTGAAAGTAATGCTCTGTTTTTTATTGTGTTTGCTGCATTTTTTATAGTGTTTTTATATGTATGTAGGATGGTAGAATCCTACCATCTTTATGTTCATTATAAAAATAGGGTGAAGATAATAGGCAATGTAGATCCTGATAAATACAGGTACATTCTTATGCTCTCGGATGTTTACGATATGTTTGAAATTAAAGAGCCTGCTGTAACGATTACGTATGGCTTAGAAAAGTATGAAGTTACTGACGATAAAAGTGTGCTTGACATGTTTCAAATGTTCAAGCACACTGATATGGTGGAAGTTTATGTTAATTCTGAGGGTATCCAACCCATAGCTGTTGATGTTTCAAATGTGAAGATGGATGGTGTTGCTCGGAGAAGAAGGGCTGTGGATGAAATATATGAAGGGATGGGTGGTGAAGAAGCTGAGAATAGTTGTGTTAAGGCACTCCCTGCACCACCAATTACAGCTGGTACAATGGAAGGCAGCAGTGTTCACATCACAGATATTGAGGGTCAAGAAGCTGAACAGCAATATGTAAAGGCACTCCTTCCACTAGAAATTACAGTTACTACAATGGAAGGTAGCAGTGTTCACATCACAGACATTGAGGGTCAAGAAGCTGAACAGCAATGTGTAAAGGCACTCCCTGCACCAGAAGTTACAGCTGCTACAATGGAAGGCAATTATGTGCAAATTCAAGATACTCATGAACAAGTTGGTGTAAACACAGCAAGTTGGTGTAGACACAGAACAGGAGCAGAATGAGCAGGTTGGATGTGAACCAAAGGTTCATAATAGTGATGAACAACTACCTGCAAAGGCTGACATGAATATTTAGGAACAAGAAACTAAACAAACACATGTGAGTGGTGTCAAAGCATGAAAGTCACTGCTTGATTCAAATGAAAAATGTGATGACAATTCTATCTTTTTTTTTTTTTGAAGAAAACTAAGAACTTAAGAAAGCGTCATGGAAAAGCAATGTTCAGCAAGTTAAAATCAGCAGGTGTATCTAAGTCTGCAAGAGAAAAGATACTGTTAGAAGGGGTGGAGTCAGTTTAAGCAATTACTCCTTAAGATCGAAAGTAAAAAGGAAAACAGCCTATTGATGATAATTGCAGGGATTCAGAGTTTAATGATGAAGACAATGATGATAGTTGAGATGAAGACTATGTTTTCGATTCAAACTCTGAATCAAGTGATGAAGATGAAAATGCTAAGTTCTTAGATAGTGAAGCTGATTCAGCTGGTGAAGAGAGTGACAATTGGAGAAACTTAGATACTGATAAAGATGGAAAAAACATCAGTGAAATTGAAGTAGAGTACACTTCTTCTCGAAGAGATAGAAGGTTGTATGAAGCTGCGAAGATTCCTACTAATGAGTACAAACCCATTCTAGGTCAACCAATAATGTTTTGAATAAAACAGATCTTTAAAGATAAGAAGATGTTCTCTGATGTAGTAAGAGATTATGTGGTAACAGAGGATTTTTCCATTGATTGGATTAAGAATGACCCTATAAGGGTAACTGTGGGGTGCAAAGGTGATGGTTGCAAGTGGAGGGTACATGCCAATGTGCTACCTAACAAAGTTACATTCATGGTGAAGACTATCCAAGAAGAGCACACATGTATAAGAAGGTTAGGTCAAACCAACGAGGCAGTAAACACCCCTTGGATAAGAAAGAAGTTGGATGCCTTGTTGAAGGCTGCAGATTTGAAGAGTAGGTTTGGGGTAGAAGTGCAACCCCACCTGTTATATAAAGCAAGAAAAAGAGATATAGAGGAGATTGATGGTTCTCACACAGAAAGTTATAACCATCTGAGGAGGTACATTGAAGCATTAATGAAATATAACCCTGGCACAGTAGTTAAATTTGAACCGAAAGGCCAAGTGTCTAATAATGGTGTAGTTCAATTTGGGAGGCTATTCATTTGCTTAAAGGGTTTAAAGGATGCATTTCTAAAGGGGTGTAGGCCATTCATTGGTTTAGATGGGTGTTTTTTAAAAGGCCCATATGGAAGGATAATGCTTTTCGCAGTCAGTCTTGATGGGGATAGAGGTGTTCTTCCTATTGCTTGGGCAATAGTTGAACAGGAATGCACCGCTTCATGGATGATTTTTTTATGGACTGCTTGAAGTAATCTATTGAACAACAAGGCGTAGTTCCATGGACATTTATGTCTGACAGACAGAAGGTATGTGCTCTTTTATTCTTATTATTTTATTACTTTTGTATATCATTAACAAAAACCTCCATGGTTTTTCAAAATAACTAACAATTTACTCCCTCTGTTTTTTTAAACATCAATAATTTACTCCCTCTGTTTTTAAAAAACACAAACAAATTACTCCCTCTCTTTTTAAAAAAACACCAACAATTTACTCCCTCTATTTTTAAAAAAACCATCTGCTTGTTATTATTATGTTTGACATGTCTGTCTCTAATTTTTTACTATTACTCTTATTTAGGATCTGCTAGATGCAGTGCATACGTATTTCCCCCATTCAACTCATAGGTTTTGTGCTAGGCACATTTTAATAAACTTTCAAAAGGAATTCCCATGAGTTATAACTGATGAAGAGTTTTGGGGTTGTGTTAAGAGTTACCATTTGCAAGAGTTCATATTCAACATGTCAGAGTTAGGGAAGAAACTAGATGCAAGACCAATGGCTTGGTTGATGGACATACCTACACATCATTGGGTGAGACATGCTTTTTCTGATATAACAAAATCTGAACATGTAACAAACAATATGACTGAGAGTTTTAATTCATGGGCTAGAAAGTTAAGATCAATGCCAATTGTGCCTCTTTTAGAAGCACTCTGGATTAAATGCATGATACGACTGTAACAAAGATTTGCAAAAGGTGTTAACTGGAAGGGTTTGGTTACTCCAACTGCAATGAATGACTGTAGGGAATCAATAAATGCCTCTAAAAAATGTGTGATAAGCCAAAGCTCAGATTTTGAATTTGAGATTATAGAAAGAACATGTAAGTTTGCTGTTAACTTAAGGAAGCAGAATTGTTCTTGTTATTGGTGGAGCATTAGTGGTATTCCTTGCAAGCATGCTATGGCAGTATTAGTACACATCAGATGCAAGGATTATGAGCTTTACTGTAGTCATTGGTTCTCAATCTCAAAGTACATTAAATGTTACTCAGAGGTTATTCATCCAATTTCTGAGACGGACTTCAGTCTTTTAGATGAGTCATACATGATGTTGCCTCCAGATAGGCTGAAAAGAGCTGGCAGACCCAAAAAGGTAAGAAAGAGGCAATAGGGAGAAAGGCCTGCTATAACTGCATCTACTCATTCCATATAAAAAATGTGTCATCAATGTGGTAAATTTGGACACAACAAAAGGACATGTCAAGGTCAACCAATGCTAGTAAGTGATTGGATTCTGGTTTTTTAAATAAATTTACCCTTATTCAATTATGTCTTGCAAACTTATATACTTGTTTTCCTTAAATAGAAAAAAAGTACATACTTAAAGAGAAAGAGAAGAGGTTCAAAGAAAGCTTCTACTGCAGCAGCTAATGAGGTATTTCACACAGGAGATGATGTAATTTAACAATTTATTTGTTGTTCATAACTGTTGCTATAGCTGATGTTGCAATGTATGATTTGATTAGGAAACTGTTAGGACACAAGAGACACAAGGATCTGTTGTAGAACCTTAACAACTTGTTCAAAATGAAGAAGTCCAAATCAACTTTAGAGGAGGAAGACAAACTGCAAGAAGTAGTGGAAGCCAATTGGAAAGGAAAATAAGAAAGTCTAAAGCATGAATGAAGAATCTATTTTGGATTGTTATAACTGTTATAATTGTATATGTTTTTTATTTTTGAAATCAATAGTTTGCTGCCCTTTTTGAATTCATATTTATGATCAACAATACAATATGAATTCAGATTGCAGAATGTTTTGATGAAACATTAATGTTGATTATGAATGAAGATGCTGTTGATGTTGTTATTCACATATAAGTTGTTGACAAATAATATCATATTTACAGGGTTCTGTAGTAATATGATTATGTAATATAATAGGTTATGTTCTGCAGCACCATACTTCTGCATAATTATGCAAGTTTTTGCTTCAGCTGCATTTCTGGTTCTGCTACATGTAGGTGTGTTGCATAATTGTGCTTGAACATGAGTCTTATTTCCAACAAATATTACAGCATCCACTGGTTTAGCATAATTATTGCAGCATCTGTGTTCAAATATTACTGCAGAATTCTACATCATTTTACATACATCTTTATGGCTTCCACATAATCAGTTGCTACATAATTATGCTTCAATAGTGCTCTCATTTCCAACAAAAAAAAACCCATGTCTAAATTGCAGCTACAAATAACAAACAATAAAATTTTAAAGAGTTAAGAATACTGTAATTCATTGGAAATAATATTACATTTTACTTCAGCTCAATTCATGAATTACAATAATAAGTACTAAGCACCAATCCTATCCTAAACAAAAGCGTCTACTACAGGAACCCTAAAAACTAAACATAATAATCAGAACACAAGGTTTGAAATTATGCATTTCAAACATTTCCCAACAATAACGCCAGCATGAGTACAAATAGTATATTGTACATTATGCAAACTGACGACAAAAATTTCATTAACCCAATCAAAGACTTCAAGCTTTCAATCTTCTGTGAGGTAAATTTCAAATCTTCTCTCAACCTTGAGATTTATATCATATAATTGAACTTCAAATCATCAGCCGTTTTATTCTCAGCATATAAACTATTGAAATCCCTAACCCCATCACTATGACTCCTAACCGCATCACTTTCATTCCATCTTCCACCCACTTCATCGACAGTCTTACACCACCCACGGAATGTACCGCACTTATTCAACCTATAATAGTAGTACAACTGGTTAGGGTTCTGAATCGATTGACTGATCCGAACACCACAAGGAACTTGACACTCATAATTAACATTCATAACCGAGGTTGATGAGAAGAAGAAGAAAATTGAGACATTGCAAGCAAACCCTACCTCTATTCAATTTCAAATTACGAAATTTTAGCTCTTTCTTCCTCTTTTGAATCAAATGTTGGCACACCTGCCAAACAACCATTAAAGGACAATTTTGGTATTATATAAAAATATTTTAGGGTTAAATTAGTAATTAATCGGTTTTTAATAGAAAAATCACTAAATTTAGACAGAAGGGCGTAAATGATAAAGGAAAAATAACACAGGGATATTTGTGTCTAAAAAAAATTAACAGGGAGATTTTTGTTGAATGTGCTAAAATATAGGGACTTTTTTGTAAATATCCCTGTGAAGTTTTACTTATAATTTTTTCTGGTTCTTGGTTCCAATTCTCAATTCCAGTTTTAATAAGGAACCAAAACAAGACCTCAACCTCAACATCTCTTTCGCTTTGTACGAGGGAGGTAGGTTGCAGCTGGGATCTTCTTTTTGACGGCCTCTCCTCTGATGAGATTGTGACTGCGGTGTCTGTTTGCAGTCAGGAGCTTCTAGGGATGGCCTCCTCTTAGGTCATTTTTTCCTTCTGGCACTTGTTTCTTAGGTGACCTCCCCCTGAGGTGGCCTTGGTGCCTTTAATTTCTTTTGGGGCCTCCTTGGTTCTTGACAAGGAGGCGTAGTAGTGGTTGAAGCCCTATTTCTACCCCGAGGCTCCGAATGCCCTTGAGGGTTGGACTTCAAAAATGCAACAGTCCTTTTAAGCACATTGAGGTCTACAGCTGCAAAAGAAGTGCAATAAATTAGAATTTAAGCACTTAGTAAAATTCATCTTGGTAAGGTCGACTTCATGAATGCTTACTATTCATAAGAAATCGCCTTCGTTGTAATACCCCTTAACCCGACTACTATTAGCCGAGCTAAGTATGCCATAACTAATGCTATATGGTATACAGAACATAATTTACAATTGACTAAAATAAAATTTACATCAATTATAATGCTAAATATAAAATTTCCTTTTTCCTCGATCCGTTGGTCTCCTAGCCTTCTGGCTTCGTTCGCATAGTATATACTAATCTACGTTTCCTGGTGGCTCTACTTTGACTATTCCGGTCCTTTGTACATCTTTTCATTACCTACAAGTTTAACATATACTAAACTTGCTAAACATTATACTTAATGAGTACTTTACTTTTATTTGCGTAAATTCACATATTATATCATATTGCATACATATTGCATATATTTTGCAAACCATAGTAGCACAAAATCACAGCAACATATTGCACACAATTTATAAAACAAGCATTTACATACAATCAAATAAGAGTAGAGTACCAAACTTTTTTTTTTGTCGCTACATCTGTCATTTTCCTATGCGTTGTTGTCTCGGACTAATTTTTTTTCGGCATCTACTCTAGCAAACTCTAACTCAATTAATTTCTTATTTAATTATGTATAATTTATCTCTTATTTTCCATCTTACTAATTTAACTACTCTTATTAAATAAATAAACCGAATTCTATTAAATTTTTAACTAATAATTATTTGTTGCTAATAATTAATTTATGTTAAATTATGGCATATTTATTTACATTAAACTACTCTCATAATTAATTAATATCTTTATGATAACTTGCAAATCCAACATGTTTTTAATGTCTAATTTTGTGCTTATTTAATGTTTATTGAGCTTTATTATGAGATTTTATTTATTTTTTCCTATTTTGATTAGGAATTGTTGTATTTGACAAAAAAAGGAAGCATTTGGAGTAAAATTGAGGGAGTTTTGGAACATTGGATGTGAAGCTATAAGCTAAACGGACATTTTTGACGCTGCCAAGAGTTAGCCTTAAGCAAGGCTAACTGCCGAGGGAAGCAATGCGAACTGAATTTATTTTGGACGCTAGCCCACTTTTATCCTCTAATGTTTTGGGCTTAAATTAAGGCCTAGGAAGAAGAATTAGATAGTTTTTATTGGGCACTTTTGTTATATTATTGTTGGCCCTAGTTTTAAACATTATATAAGTGTGTTTTTACGTCTTTTAGAGCATTCTTGGGCAGCCTCTTCTTTATTACGTTTTTAGGGATTTTTTGTGTTTTCTACATAGCCATTTAAGACTAAACTCTTCCCTTTAGCCAATGGTTAATTCGAAGTTGATTTTTTTCATATTTGTGAGATCTGAACGTTCTTTATCTCTACTTTTTAATTAATATATTGTATTTATGTCTTTTCTGTGGCTTATTGGGAAAATATATCCTTAGTTTATTTCTATTACTTGCTCAAACTTGATAAAAAAGGATCCGTTGTTTAACTAATAGGGATTTGCATAGCTATTCAACTCGGCTAAATCCGTAATTGTTTAGTCGACTTGATATAAGTAGCGATTGGTATAACTTGATTGTGACCAGGCTTTTGAGTTATATTAAGTGAAGGCATAATCTAGCTTAAATGAATTCTCTTAGTTTTTATTGGTTAGGGCAAGATCTTTCTAGTTTTTAATGCAATTGACAAATTAAATCCTTCGTCGTACTTAGGGTTGTTTGTTGATTAGGGATTATTATTAGGTCGTACCTTAATAATCTAAGAATAAGAAAAGATTGGTTGGATCATCGTACTTTCTGACTATAACTTGTCTGTAATATTTAATTAAAGAGTTATCATAGAGTCAGTGATCAAA
>CATIWJ010355648.1:0-16664 GCA_949640765.1 Croton laevigatus | reverse complement strand
TTCCTTAATTGGTAGGATTTCTCCTCAGGCAGGAACTAGGATTTCAATATGGTCGCTAGCAATAGGATTAGCATGTCGATTAAGACTTATGATCGCGTGTCCTGAATATCTTAACTGCTTAATCACATGATATTTGATGTATGTAGCAAGAGTGTTAGTATAAATTTATTATTTTCAAGAAGTGTTTAGCGAAATTACAGATGATAGCAGAAAAGATGATAAGCAAACAAATTGTTGAAAAACTGCAAATTGAATTCTTGAATTTGTGCTGTAGATGCTAAATTAGCAGAAATGTGATTTGGCAGCAAAAAAACCAACAAAGATGACACCTTTTCTCTCGATAGAACGAAGCAGTTTTTGAACCCTATATAGTGAATATTCGGCAGAATTAACTATTTTGGTAGCATTTTAACTATTTGAGTAGGTGTTAATTGTCGTGTAAAAGTTCATAAACAACTAATCACCCTCTTAACCATCTTATATTATAAAAAAGAGTGCTCAACTTTTTGACTAATCAAACCACTAATCACTACCAGTATTACCCAACACAGATTAATAACTCAAGAATTCAAATTCCATTTCATCACGGTTGATCCTATATTTGTAGGAGCTTCTTTTGTCTGCCAAAAAAAAAGGTCCCGCATCAAAATAGTTGTAAGATTTTTGGCCGGGTTGAAATACAAGGAATACGTACTAATACTATGCCTTTGGATATCTTGGAGAAGGTTGTGTCAAGCAAGGATAATAAAGGTGTAAAATTTAAACTTCTGAGGCAATTTTATATTGTCAATGTTAGGTTTGATAATCCTATTTTATAACTATAAAATGTAGTAACTAGTGAAAAAACCCGAGTTTCACGGCAACAGATTTTATAATTATATTACAGCCTTATATTGTTACATCCCAAATTTTAAAATTGACATATAGTATAATTTAAGTTTTAAATTCACAATAAAATAATTATAAAGGAAAAATAAAGGCATTGTAAACGACATATAAATAGATGGTAAACTTATATAAATAGTGGAAACACTTAAATAAAGTCGATAAAAATAATGGAGAATTTTATACTAAGAAAATTTACAGAAGACTATGAATATATTATAAATAAAATTAATCAAAGAAAATAATATCAGTTAAATATCGCAGAAATTAAATAATTGCACCCAAAATATTAAGCATGTTTTTATCCGAGAAAAATAATGAAAGATTAAAAATTACGTTATGAAATGAAGTAAAATCTAAAGAAATTTGCAGTGGATTATGAAATTATAATTATCAACCGAAAAATAAAAGGTAATTGAATAATTGAGAAGTAGATGGAGGTCAGCAGAGATGGTAAAACCTTTACTCTCGAGTCCTAACGAACTGAGTTCGAATCCCCTATCCATATTCGAGTGCGTGAGTTTATAACTGAATAATTGAGAAAGATAACTGAATAATTGAGAAAGTTAACTGACGATGAAATAAATTAAATGAGCTGACTGCAGAAATACAATAGGCAATTTGAAAGATTGGTAAAATATTTGAAAGTAAACAAAATTAATTAAATGAGTATTTCAGTAGAAAAATATGAGTGAATTTAAATATAATGGTGAATATTTTTTTTTTTTTTTGATAAAGGATAAAAGTATCTTGTTCGTAATTTTACTAGGAAAGAAATGAATCCGTAATACAGCAATTGTCCGGAGATATGCGTACCCAGAAACTGTAAAACAAACTACCCATAGCCCTTCTAGATGTTTGGAACAAGTAGAAAATTACAAGGACTGAAAAAAAAAAAAAAAAAAACACATAAAACAGAAAATAAGCTATGGATCTGAAACAAAGATAAAGTTTTGACCCCTAGAACCGACCACCAGTAGCTCCCCTCTGCCTCCAGCAGCTCCCCTCTGCCTCCAGCAGCTCCGCCTCCACCTGCGACTTCCAAGATCAGTATAAATTAGCTTCAAATAAAGATTAAATGACTGTATAAAAGGTCAAAATTGTCGTTTAAAAATATAATTAGTTAATCGGTTTTTCTAATGGGCGCAACATTACACTTCTTAATAATTATATAAACCCTTTCACTTATATAAGGAACAGTTAATATTAATTACTCCATATTTAATATTAACTCTCAATGGTTAGCTTAACTCATCTCCCTCATCTCATTAATTCACTTTCCCTCCAAATTATTTCTCATACAATAATGCAAATTAGATATATTAATTAAATAGATATTCTAATATTTTGTTAGAAAAAACCTTATTTCCCATATGCTTTACAATTTCTTTTACTATGTCTATTGCCAAAAAGAGTGAAAAAGAGGAGGAATACCCTACGGGTCAAGGAAAGCCTCTATCACAGTCGTGCCTCACCTCCACCAACGGAGGTTATGAATTGACTAAACTCAATCCGTTGATCATGATAGGCTCTTGAAACAACTTGAATGGTGGCTAGAAGTCGAAGTTTCGACCGGGTTAAGAAGTTGGAGCTTGGGTCGGCCTGTAATTCTAGTCAAGTTTTCATCATATTTCGTTTGTCATTTTAAGGTCTGTAATCGGAAACTGAGGACTTAAGGAATCTAAAGGTACCCTGTTTTCTATTTTTAGTCACCGAGAAAGAAAGTTCGATCGGGTCAGAAAACGGATACTGCAACCCCAAAAGCAGATAGCCGAGCGGAGACAGTCAAAACGACGGTAAACCATGTGTTTTGGCGGCAAATATTAGAGATACTGCCTCCGTCTCTCAGGTCTCGTAACTTGACCCTTGAACTTGATACACGTGGTGTTTAATCCTGAAAATTTAATTAAGTTTGCGATTTAATTCTTTAGACTAGAAAAGAGTATTAATTTTCTTTTATATTAAAATTTAAACAATTAATGGAGCTAGCTAGTAATTAAGAGACCATCTTAATTAGGCTAAAAATAAATTAGGTAGGAACAATAATAAATTAGAATTTAAATATTGATGAAATAATTATTACGTATTTAAATAAATTTGAAAAGATATTGAAATAAGGTGATTAATATGTTTATATGTGCAAAAAAAACTATTTAAGCATGTCTAATTATTAAAATTGGAAATTTTAAAAGGGAAATAATTAATAAAAATTATGTAATTCTAGCTTGAGTAGGGTATTCAAATAAAAATATAAATAGGGATAAATAAAGTAAGAAAATGAACTGAATTAAAAAGAGTTATTCAGAAAAGGAAATGAGTTATTAATTTAACAATATAAAATGAATAAATTGTGAAGACAAGATAAAACGAATTGTTATCATGGATTAAATAAAAAAATAGATTAATTAAAAAATTAATAAAAGTGATCGATTACTAGAAAATATGTAATATTTTAAGTTAGAAGTAAAGGAAATTTTAAAATCATTAAAATAGAATTAATTAATATTATGGCTTGTACGCCTCCTCCATGTTTAGTACCTCTCAAAGGGTGTAGTCGCTCCACACTCAATTTGAAAGAAGGTCTCTTCTATCCGAGTAAGGGAACGATCATCTTACCGACCTCAACCTCCTTATCAGGCAAGACTACTGAACTCCGAGAATCTCTACATGTTAGATCCATTAGCGCAGAAATAGAAAATAAATAAATAAATAAACTTTATTGATAAAAAATTACAGATATTAATTACAATGAATAAAATATAAACAAAATGTAAATAAAGGATAAACCCACAAACTGAACTTAAACCTTTAACTGAAAGAGAAGAAGATGAAGAAATCGAAAATGCTGAGGCCTGTGTGAATAGTCTCCTTGAGACGAGATTTGTTCGTGCTAGACAATTGTCTCCCAGGATAGAACAACGAGCGTAGGCGAACACAACCACGAGTAAAGCTTATCACCAGAACATAGAACTAGAGACTGCTCAAACGAAAAACAAGAAGGAAATAATTTTCGGAATTTTTATAAGGAAATTCAGAATTGTTGCTTGCAAAATTCAGATTGCCAAAAGTGTTCAACATAGAAGACAACAACTGTTTTTATAGGCAGCCTGCGGAAAGATAAGATGGAGGTCTGGCCGTGTTTAAGTCGGATTCCAATTCAGTCTTTGAATCAGATTAAAATAAGGGATAATGTTTTAATTCATATAGAATTAAAACACTGCTAATTTGTATTGAATTAGGACTACAAAACGTAGATAGAAGTAAAAATGGGCCAGGCCCTTAGTAAGCCCATTCGATCCGGCATTCGCGACTTGTACGTCGTGCGGGTACGCCATGGAACTTGCTGGACCGGGACTAGGATTTGCACCCCCTACGCGCCTCCGTGCGCGAGAGTGTATAACTTAATTTTATATTGTTACACCTTACAAAATGGTCTTTCAATATAAGCCACACCAACATCCTATTATTTAATCAATATGAGATTGGTAATTTTTTAGCCCATTATTATATTGTCCTAGGCATACTTTGAGATTTAATTTTTCATTCACCTTAAATCCGTTTTGAGCATATAATATACCGTTGGAACGTTCTCATTGCATAGAATACATTGACACATTTCATATTATTCAAATCGCAATTTTTCATTAAATAATTATGCTCAAAGTTGACCAATAATCACTTAAACACCTCAAAAATTTCCAACAATCCCCCACATGAATGAAAATCGAAAATGAAACGAAATTTTTGAAATTCGAAGTGGTGATAAGACTCTACAGTCCAAATCTGCATAGGATATGTAGGCTTCAACCTTTGAATCTTCCTTTGTACAAGTATGTTTACTTTATTGGCTGACTAGTAGACGCGATGTCCTTGAACTATTCTGCTGTTGGTGTAAACGATGACATACCGCACACAAATAACAACATACCGCGGTTTTGGTTCTCATGGTTATGTCCGTTATGGTCATGGATATTACCTGGTTCTGCGAGAGTTTCAGAGAGCTAGGCCCCACTAGCTTTCTTTGAAGCGAACCCACTTTACACTAACATAGGTGACCTCTTTTGCTCAATCCTTAAAGCGCAAAGAGTCATTAAAAGCATATCTTACCCTTTTTTCACGTTTTATCACTGTCTACATCATAGAAATGGACACATGGATGAACCCTTATAGTGATAAACAAGGTCTATGCAATTAGGTTATCCCATTGAACCAAGATCTTGGGATCTCCAGTCAAAATGGTTGGGTTTTTCTTCACATAGCGCCTTAAATATTTATGGGCTTTAGTCCAATTCCTTTCAATGTATTAATAACTTGATCTCGATTCAAACCTTTAGTTAGCGGATTTGCAATGTTATCCTTTAACCCTATGAAGTCAATGGAGATAACTCTCGTTGAGATCAGTTGCCTCACGGTGTTATGTCAACAACACATGTGTCTAGATTTGCCATTGTACATAACATTTTGTGCTCTATTAATCGCTGCTTGATTGTCATAGTGAATACATATAGCAGGCACAAGTTTTGGCCATTCAGGAATATCCTCCAAGAAATTTTAAAACCATTCAGCTTCTTCTCCAGCTTTATTCAAAGCTACAAACTCAGCCTTCATGGTGGATCTGGTTATGATTGTTTGTCTTGAGGATTTTCATAATATAGCTCCTCCTCCTAAAGTGAACATGTATCCACTCGTTCTTTTGGAGTTTTTAATATCAGCAATCTAACTAGCATCAGAGAATCCTTCCACTACTGCAGGATCTCTCGAATAGTGTAATTCATAATCACGTGTATATCTTAAATATCTCAGTATTCTCACAATTGCCTTCCAATGAATCTCTCCAGGATTACTGGTATACCTACTTAAATTGCTTACAGTGAAAGCGATATCAGGTCTTGTATAACACGAAAGGTACATTAGACTGCCTATTATCCTCGCATATTCCACTTAGTTTATGTCTTCACCTTTGTTTTTGGACAAATATTGACTAATGTCTAATGGAGTTCTGGCTACACCAGAATTACCTTTGTTAAACTTATCAAGTATTTTATCCACATAGTGTGACTGAGATAGAATGAGACCGTCAGGTGAATGTTTAATTCCAATGCCTAAAATTACATCCACTGGTCCCATATCTTTTATGTCAAATTTCAAATTCAACATATCCTTGGTACTCTTTAGCATTTTCTTATTGCTTCCCACAATGAGTATATCATCAACATACAAACATAGAATAACATATCCTACATTTGTAGTTTTGACATAAACACATTTGTCACACTCATTAATATGATAACTAATAGTTATTATAGCTTCATCAAACTATTGGTGCCACTGTTTCGGTGCTTGCTTTAAACCATATAAAGATTTTACCAACTTACAAACTTTCCTTTTCTGACCTGGAGCTACACAACCTTCTAGTTGTTCCATATAGATTTCTTCTTCAAGATCTCCATTCAGAAAAGCGGTCTTTACATCCATCTGATGTACTTTAAGATTCTGTAAAGCGGCAGTTGCAAGTATCATCCTAATAGAAGTTATTCTCGACATAGGAGAATACGTATCAAAGTAATCAAGGCTTTCCTTCTGTCTATAACCTTTTATAACCAATCTAGCCTTATACTTATCAATTGTTCTATCTGCCTTCATTTTTTATTTGAAAATTCACTTAGAACTTAGTGGTTTGATTCCAAGAGGAAGATCCACTAATTCCCACGTATGATTTTGTAGTATGGAATCCAGTTCACTCCTTATGGCTTCTTTTCATAAAGGACTTTCAGTAAAACTCACAGCCTCACTGTAAGTTCGAGATTCTGCCTCTATCATGTTGGTTAGAAAATCTAGTCCAAACGATTTTTTTACCCTTGCCTTTTTACTTCTTCTAGGCTCTACCTCCAACTCAGTATCATCCTCTAATTAAGGATCCTCTTCAACCACTTGTTGAAGATCTTCAAAATTTCCAACATCCAGTTGTTGAAAATCATGACTATTTTCCCCTTCAATAGTCTCAAGAGACTGTTTGGATTCTAATCCAGTGTCTCTTTGTTTGCAAGGAAATACATTTTCAAAGAATGAAGCGTCATTCGATTCTATGACCGCATTCTTGTGTATCTCCGGATTTTTAGATTCACGCACAAGAAAATGATACACATTGCTATATTCAACATATCCAATGAAGATACAATCCACTATCTTTGGACCAATCTTCATTCTCTTCGGTAATGGAGCCATTACCTTTGCAAGACACCCCCACACTTTCAAGTAATTATAGGAAGGTTTTCTACCTTTTCATAACTCATAAGGAGTGTAACACCCCAAATCCACCCTACGAATAGGACAAACTGAGGTGTCACACACCGTCAACGACTGTTAACTTAACGGTTCTTAGATATATTAAACAAATAATTTACATAGTGTACCAGAAATATCTACTAACTATTTATATGTATTTACACGATTACAAAGTTCTAATAATTATATGATAGTAGTTACTACAACTTTAAAATTTCTATATAGATACATGCCAAAAACAAAAGACATATTTCCATTTCAAGCATTACGACTTCCGGGACCTCGCAAAGCTATTGCTGTTCCATCTGCTCATCTACATACGGACCTGCGAGTTAAGAAAATAACTCGCTAAGCAACTCCATGCTCAGTGGGTACAATATATAAATTTTAATACAGTGCTGTATAAAGCTAGTTGACAAATTCCTTTCGAAAAATCATACATATCGTAATTATATTCAAGAGAGAAAACATTCAATAAAATTCATTTCATAAATCAATTATCATTCAAGGCAAATAATTAATTTCATTTTTACTCTACTGGCCTGTTGGGCTTCCTATGATAAGTCCTAGAGCCTTAGGTTCGGTCGTGTTCCAATGGCACGCCGGTTATCAGTCGAGTCCCGAAGGCACACCGATAATATACAAGAAGTTTATTATTTGAGCCGTACCCCGTAGGCACGTCCTTTTTTTTTATTGAGCCACAACCCAAAGTTGTGCCCTTTTTTTTTTATAATCACCTGCACATGAATTTTTGCTCATATGTCGACATATACCTATCACTAGGGTCCCTAACCACGTAGAGTACAAAATATTTTCCTTTGGTCATGTTCATCTCAAACGTGCTTTCAGAATTCTCATTTTAAATCAATTTCCCACTTTTCCATATCCAGCATTTTCCATAACATCATATCATTTTAACCACCAGTTTATTTGCATATATTTACTCAATATAACAAAATCTCATTTTTGCCGCGCCAGTAGCACAGCGCCTGCGGCTACCGCGTCGGATTATCAAATATTTAAAATCCGACTCGAACACACGTTCGAGTTCCCAGCATTTATTTATTTAAAGCAATAAAAATATCAAATACTTAAAAATAAATACTTAAAATAAAATTCAGTTTGAATACTATAAAAATAGTACCAAACCTGTAAAGTAGTCTGCAATAAATCTTACACGTGCACTTGCTTAATTTCCAGGTGTCTCAGCATTTTCGGACCCTAAATATAATATTTAAATATTTTTATTAGGCGTACATATTTTATTCATGCCTACGAATATTTAAAATTGCATAATTAATTCAATTCTTATTAATTATTAATTAATTGGGCTTAATTGAAGTCAAAAATAAAGTTCGGGGGCTGTTAAATAATTTACAGGGCCTAATTGAATTGCTAAATTTAGTTCTAGGGTCAATTTGTAATTAGGAAGGACTAAATTGAAAGAAATTGAAAGTTATTAGGCGAAATTGGAACGGAGGGACCCAATTGAAGTGCGGCTGAAACTTCTGGGGGTCAATTTATAATTATTTAGGACCTAGCTGTATGCGGCCTAAAACTATTGGGGTCAATCTGTAATTATTTTAAAATTTCGGACTAAATAATAAGATAGGGACCTAATTGAAATGCGGCCAGAAATTCTAGGGCCTAATCATAATTATTTTCCTGGACCTACTTGCAGAAAGTAAAAATCGGAAGGACTGAATAGTAATTTACCAAAGCACGGTCGTTTTGGTCTAAACGCGCGCCTCGTCCGCGTTTCAAGCTCATTCTTCCTTTCCTCTGTTTCTTTTACCGTTGCAGCGTCGTGGGCCTTTAGGCCCGTTGCCGTTTTCGACGACGAACGGCGGCAAACTCGGTACCTACGGACTCCTCTCGACGGCAGCAACTTATTGGTGGCCTTATCTCGGACGGCGAGCAACCGTGGTGTGAGATTTTCCGGCCGAAAGTTCTGTTGACCGTTTTTAGCTTCTACCTTTGACCGGTTGGTACGGCGGCGTCCGGCGTCGGTCAACGTGTTTAAGACAAAAAATCAACTACCCTCGACGAGAGCTACAACTCTATAAGCTCAGATTTTCGATTAAACACACATAATCAAATCTTCACTTTTCAAATTTTGGTTCTCTTTCTCGGTTTCCTCTGTTCTTTCTTTTCTCTTCTTTTTTTTCTTTTTGTTTTTGCTTTTAATTTGGTTTGTCCGATTCTCACCATCAAACACCTCAAATTCAACCTTCATTAATTCTTACTTTTCCCTAATCTTATCATACTAAATTTTTAATTAATAATTTTTTTTGATTTTTAATTATAATTATTGTTACTATTATTATTATTATTATTAAAATTATAATTGTTATTTAATTTTTACGGTTCGTATCTTACGACACCGCTAGCCTATGTCTACGAGCGTTACAAGGAGCCTTGTCTTATTTTTTACGGGGTACCTTATTTAAAAGGTAATTAGCTGATAAATTAGCTTTCCCCCACATATTTTATGGCAACCCAAAACTGACTAACATTGCATTCATCATTTCTTTTAACGTGTAATTTTTACGCTCAGCTACACCAATTAATTACGGAGAATATGGTGGTGTTACTTCATGAATAATACCATGTTGGGAGCAATACTCACCAAGTGGTACAATATATTCACCTCCATGGTCACTTTTACCATCTTAATTTTTTTATTAAGTTGGTTTTCTGCTTCTTGCTTAAAAAGAATAAATTTCTCTAATGCCTTATTTTTGCTTTTAAGCAAATATACATAACATAATTTTGTGCTATCATCTATGAAGGTAATAAAATATTTATTTCCTCTTCTAGTTTGAACAAATTTCAAATCACAAATATCTGTATGTATAAGATCAAGTGGTTTCGAATTTCTTTCAACAAAATGAAATGAAGAATCTAGTTAATTTTGTCTTAATGCATATTTCACATTTATGATTTTTATCAAAATCAATTGAGGGTATATTATTTAAGTTAACTAATCATCGCAATGAATCGTAATTTACGTGTCTAAGTCTACCATGCCATAAATCACATGACACAACCATATAAGAAGAAGAAACAATATTCTTATTCATATCAATTGAATTGGACTTACAGGATATAGGTTTTTTTTTTTGATAATTAGGGGATACAGTTAAATTTAAACATTCCACTATATACATATCCCTTGCCTACATACATACCCCCTTTAGACAAAACAAACTTCTGGGATTCAATAATAGTTTTAAAGCCATGCTCGGTCAGAAGACTCCCAGAAACCAGATTCTTCCTCATGTCTGGAATGTACAAGACATTCTGCAATTTCAATTCTTTTCCAAAAGTCATTTTTAGAATCACTGTTCCATAACCCTTGATCTCAGATTTAGCATCGTTACCTATACGAAGCATACCCTCATCATCAGTAAGAGTCAATTTAGCAAAAGACCCTTGATCACAGCAAACATGATCTGTAACACCAGTATCGAGCCACCACTCTCTTGGATTTGAGTTAACCAAGTTGAACATAGAAACAACTATACAGAGGTTAATGTCAGACACATCTCTCACAATTTCATTCACAGCATTAGCCTTATTCTTTTGTCCTTTTTAGGCTTTTTACAGTCAGAGGACTTATGTCCCATCTTTTCACAGTTGAAGCATTTCCTATTAAACTTGGGTTTCTTGGAAACGCCTCTTTTCGGTCCTAACTTGGACCCAGCAGACTTCTTGCCCTTCTTGGAGTCTTTCTTGACTTCCATGACGTTAGCCATAGCCTCAGATTGGTTCGAATCAACGAAGTACTTCTTTTTAGATTTTCTATTGTCCTCCTCAATTCGAAGTCGGACGAGCAGATCCTCGACTAACATCTCCTTTCACTTGTGCTTCAAATAATTCTTGAAGTCACTCCATCCAGGTAGTAACTTTTCAATAATACCAGCCACTTGGAAGGACTCACTAGTCTCCATCCTTTCAGCGTGCATCCCATGGATCAAAATTTAGATTTCTTACACTTGACTAACCACAGATTTGGAATCAACCATCTTAAAGTTGAAAAACTGGCCCACCAAGTATTTCTTAGTACCAGCATCTTCAGTTTGGTATTTCCTATCTAAGGAATCCCACACCTCCTTTGCAGTTTATTTGACAAAGTATACTTCGTATAATTCAGGAGATAAACCATTCAAAATATGGTTCCTACAAATATAGTCAGAATGATTCTAGGCATCAACAGCCAACTAAACAGAAACATCCACCACACCCTCAGGTACAACAGGTGGATCTTCTCTAAAAAATCTGTGCAACTGCATGCTAGTGAGATCTTTTGCTGCCATATTTTAAAATTCGTACTTTTAGTGAATTTCTCTGGTCTTTCTAGCATCGACATTGGGTGCAAACCTAAAACAAGCCCAGATTCGTTAGGCATCACTAGCCTAGAACTAGAACCAGAAATCGTTAATTGAGGACCAATAGGACCACCTTATCCAATTTGGTTTTTAGAACCAGTACCAATAGGACCATTTTGTCCATTTTGATTTTTAGTACCATTGCCTCTAGCAGTTTGAATCAAATCAGCTATAATCTAAAATTTTGAAATAAATCAGATTAGTAAACACTTTCGATAATCACAAAATAAACTGTCATATATAAACAGTCTAAATCCGAATTTAATGAAAGTAATTTGGTTATAAACGTTCAATAATTTATCCAACGTTAAGGTAAATCCAGTTAGGATAACCCTACAATTCCTAATCAAAATCTTGTCTTAGGATTGTTAGATCTGTTAGTATGAAAATAGAAAATAAATAAGTAAATAAACTTTATTGATTAGAAATTACAGATATTAATTATAATGAATAAAATATAAACAAAATGTAAGTAAAGGATAAACCCACAAACTGAAGAGGAGAAGATGAAGAAACTGAAAAAGCTGAGGCTTGTATAAACAGTCTCCTTAAGATAATATTTGTTCGTGCTAGATAACTGTCCCCCAGGATACAACAGCGAGCGTAGGTGAACACAACTGCGAGACAACTGCGAGCAGAGCTTATTACCAGAACCTAGAACTAAAGAATGCCTAAACAAAAAGGAAATTTGAAATTGTTGCTTGCAAAATTCGGATTGCCTAAAGTGTTCAATATAGAAGACAATAACTGTTTTTATAGGCACCCTGCGAAAAGATAAGATGGAGGTCTGGCTGTGCTTAAGTCGGATTCCAATTCAGTCCTTGAATCAGATTAAAATAAGGGATAAGGTTTTAATTCATATAGAATTAAAACACTACTAATTCGTATTGAATTAGGACTGCAAAACGTGGATAGAAGTAAAAATGGGCCGGGCCTGTAGTAAGCCCATTCGGTCCTAACAATATTACCAACAGAAAACGTTCTTAAACTCGACGATGCGTACAATGTGCGGGCACGTCATGGAACTTACTGGACCGGGACTAGGATTTGCACCCCTGTGCGCCTCCGTGCGCAAGAGTGTATAACTTAAGTTTATATTGTTACACCTTACAAAATGGTCTTTCAATAGAAACCACACCAATATCCCATTATTTAATCAATATGGGATTGGTAATTTTTTAGCCCATTATTATATTGTTCTAAGCTTACTTTGAGATTCAATTTCTCATTCACTTTAAATCCATTTTGAGCATATAATATACCGTTAAAATGCTCTCATTGCGTAGAATATATTGACATATTTCAAATTATTCAAACAGCAATTTTTTCGTTAAATAATTATGCTTAAAGTTGACCAATAATCACTTAAACACCCCAAAAATTTCCAACACTAAATTAGTGTATGTGTAAATTACATCAAAACCTCGCAATATCTATTATCATTTACTTGCTGCATAGGCCATTATATTTTCTTACAATGCTAATTGTTTTAGTGAATTACGTTGATGGAGTAGAAATATTCCACCCATTCTCAACGGCACAAGGGTTTTAGTTAAACTGGAGGTCAATTTTGCACTAAATTATTTTTGTATTTCTTAAAGAACATTTTCTTTCATCAGTAAAAAGACAAAAAAAATGAAATGATCAAACAATCCTAATATTTAACAGAGCAAAAATGAAATGAGCAAAAAACATGAATTTTTTTTAAAGTGCCAAACCGAACAGTAACAAACTTTAACTTGACTAAGGATATTTATGAGCTCAAACTCTGGCTAGTCTTGAGCGTAAATAAAAAGAGTTATTTTAAAATTAGAAAAATTATTTTGAAGTTTCATATTAAAAAATAGCACATAAAAATAACAATTTTTTGGGTTTTTAGTATTTAATCCTCACTTAAAATAATAATAATTATTAATAATTATTAGTTAAAAAAAGAAAATAGAGATTAGCAAATTTGCGGAACTTCAATCGACCCAAAATTTTAACTGCATTTTCACACAATTCTAGTGATTAGACGATCGATTTGAGGCTGTCACGACCCAACCCAAGGGCTGCCACCGGCGTACAGCTAGATCGAAGTCTGACCGCATAAGCCTCCAAAACGATCCATCTAATTGCCTTCGTCAATTACGTAGACATTTTTTTTTGGGTTTTTAGTATTTAAACCTCACTTCAAAAAATAATAATTATTAATAATTATTAGTTAAAAAAAGAAAATAGAGATTAGCAAATTTGCGAAACTTCAATCGACCCAAAATTTTAACTGCATTTTCACACAATTCTAGTGATTAGACGATCGATTTGAGGCTATCACGACCCAACCCAAGGGCTGCCACCGGCGTACAGCTAGATCGAAGTCTGACCGCATAAGCCTCCAAAACGATCCATCTAATTGCCTTCGTCAATTACGTGGACCCAAATCCACTTGCCTAAAATCGTTAATCCAAGTTGACTAAGTAGTTAGGTGATTTAACTTATATATCATATTAAATCTTAATCAATATCTGATGTGGAATCTTATGGAGGCCATCATACTAAAGCCCAAACGACTTTAAGTGTTTTGAGTCCTAAGGTTGCCACCATTCGTCGGCCAAAAAAAGAGATCAGTTGGATACTCTCTTTGTCACCGTCGCCTTTCTTTTGCATGTTCGAAGCCTTTCGACTATTTTTCGGTAGATATTTGAGCAATGTTAGACTCTTCGCTCCAAGAGTTTCAATTTCATATAGTTGCTTAGCACGATTATTGCCTTTTTGGGTGGGTAAAGAGAGAGAAACCAAACTTTTTTTTTTCTATTTTTTTTTGGCATATTATGGTGGATTTGGGAGGAATAAGACCACATTTTGAATCTAACAGATCAAGTGGTTTTCGATGGTATACAGTTTGTGAGTTTCAGTCATCATTGGAATTTTTCTGGTGACTAGTGGCAAAGATAAAGTCATGCTACAAAAAGGTACTCAATCTTTTTATTGACTTGTATTTACATTTAATTACATCTAAATTTGAATGTTTATTTATATATATATTGACTTGTATATACTTTTATTTATTTATATTTATTTTTAATTTTAATGACTTTTATATAAATTTATTGATGCTTATTAACGTGTTTTTATTTCTTGTATTGATGTTTATGGGCATGTATATACGTTTATTGATATTTATTTATTGATTTTTTTATTTGGTGTTGACTTTTATTAACTTATATACATTTATTAATTTTTATTTACTGGTATGTAATATTATTGGAAAATTTTATTTTCATGAAAGTCGCTGGAAACTACCTCATAGTGGTGGCAATCATTTTTCTAGCCATTTGGTGAATTTTTGAAGAATTTTTATATAGCAGTAACTGATAGTTGATGTATAGCTGTGGCTGATAGCTCATGGCTACAAGTATATAATTATAATTATATCATCACTACAAGAAAACAAAAATATGTGTTAACACTTAATTTTTGACAACAAAACACTGCCGATGATGAAAAACTAAGGTTTCGAGGACTGAGCCTTAGGATTGTTTAATAGCCCGAATTGACAACAGGCAAACTTCTATATAATCCTTTTTTCAAGTAAAATTTCAGAACTTAATTTTCTAAATCTATTTAAGATTTTTAGATAAAACCAATCTTTAAAGTCTATATAGAAAAGAGTAAACTCATTAAAATTCTTCCAATTTACAAATTACATGTTTTTTATCCAAGACCGGGGACAATCAAGATTATTTGTGGGAGATCCCGAGCTTTGCTAGATGGTGAAGTTCTTATTTGAAATGGCCTTTTCATCTTTGGAAGAGTTTGCGAAAAGGTTTTTAGCGCGAGCCAAGGGTTTTGTGTTTTTGCAATTTTCACAAAGTTTAGAGGTTGCTATAAATGACAGCACTTTGGCGCCTGGCGACACAAAAGAGTGCTACGGTTGCACTTTTTGATAGCCTTGGAGTGCACAAAATGGTAGTGTCATGGCAGCACTGAATAGTGTCGTGGAGGTAATAAATAGTGTCGTTACAAAATGGGCCATTTATAGGTTGACTTGTGTTTAGGGTGAAAATCTCAAAAACTGCTATAATAGTGCATTTTAAGGATGCAAAAAGGGTCATTGGGTCTTTTGGTGAATTTTAAACATTCTCATACATTACCTTGATTATTCTCCTTCCTAAAATAGGATTTAGGATTTTAAAACTATCTTAAGAGTTTTTGATTGATTTTGGTGAGTTTAGGGAGTGAAACGCTAATATTCAAGAGATATCTACTATTATTAGTAAGGTTTCTCTTTGAATCACCATTAGATATCTTAGTTGCAAGTGGATTTTGGGTATTTCTTAGGGTTTTGAATAAAACACATTTGGTGAAAACTTGAAAGAAGTTTGGAGGAGACTTGCCTACTGTGGATCTAAGCTTGGTGTTACATTAGAGCCCCATTTAAGAGTTAAGTAATATCTTAAACTCTTGTTTTTCTTTTTCATTTAAATTATGGGCATCTTTGGGGACATTTTTAAGGGTTTAACTTGCTAATCTCAAACATTCCTTAAAAGGGACTAGAGGCTTCATTAGAAAAGTATCACCCGTGGCTTTTAGAGTGTCATATGGCAATCTAGAGTGCCATGGTGGCACTTCACTCATGAAGCCTTTGGGTCCTTTCTAACATTTTTACTATCTAAATGCTTATGTAATTTTAAGATTGTCGCCAGAATGAAGATATGTGTCGCGGTGAAACTCTTATGTGTCGTGACATCACTGCTCTTCATTCTAGCAGCCATTTTTCATCCTAGAAATACTGTTAAAAAATGACGACATTGGAGAGTGTTGCGACACAGCAGTACTTTTTTGTCAGAAAATATAATTTTAGTTTTTAAAGCCCGCAAGTGAGTTACTTGACTATAAAATAAGTTTTTGTGATATCAATAAATTAAGTATAGAAGTTTGGAAGTTTGGAGGCTTAGATCTTAAGAGATCCCCTTAGATTTGTTCATTTTCATGTAGGCTTTTGCATTAGATGTGATGGATGTAACACCTACAATGAATATATAAGATTTTATTAATTGTTATTTAATAAAATGCTTGTTTATGGATGAATCTTGATTTGTTGTGATATATGGATGAATGGCA
>CATIWJ010355642.1:0-14302 GCA_949640765.1 Croton laevigatus | reverse complement strand
ATAGTGTAAATAGCCAGTTGATACACTTGGTACGATATGTGAATTATTGTTTAATATATTTAAGTTTGGTTAGGTAACAGATATTGACGTCATGTGACACCTCAGTTTGTCCTATTCGTAGGGTGGATTTGGGGTGTTACAGTAGATATATTAGGTGAAATTTACCCTTTATTAAATATATTCAAGAGCTCAAATTGGAATAGAGTTCAATTAAAAGTACACATTTTGAAATGAATTGGAGTTGAGAGTTTGATTCTAAATAGCGTTCACAATATTCAACAAATTGGAGTCCAGCTCAAGGATTGAGTTCATTTGTCTTATTACTTAATTACTAAAACAACTGAACCCATATTTTTCATAATTTAGTTTGAGTCAGGTTTGTACAATATTCGGATTTAAAAGTTTAATTTATTTGAAAGTCAATTCAAAATTTTTCACTTTACTTAATTACTAAAACAACTATGAACCCATATTTTTCATATTTTAGTTTGAGTCAGGTTCGTATAATATTTGAACTTAAAAGTTCAATTTATTTGAAAGTCAATTCAAAATTTTTCAAACCGACACACGAATATACTATGAATAGTTACATTTATTTACATCTTAAAGTACTAATATTCTATTACTACTAGTATTTTTTTTAACATACGCACACATTTGAAATGGACTAAACATTAACCTTTCAAGCTGTTTACACAAACAATTTAAGAGTAACTAATTTTTGAAGGATAAGAAGAAATTACAGTTGTTAGACATTTTCTACATAAAAACAAACACAGCGATTTTGGATCTGGCAATTTGGCACGACAAACAAACACAGCCCCACACGACATCCTCTACTCTTCTCTCTCTATATAAAACCCTCTCCTTCCCAACCAAACAAACCAATCACTCCCTCCTCCTCCTCATTTTAAGACCCCACAGCTCCACTCTGTCTTTTGTCGGTTCCTTTTTATTTCACCGGCGACTTGTTTTATACATAGATGGTTATGGCTGGAACGCTTTTGCCAGATCTTGGGGCCGAGATTCTGATTCCGGTGTGTGCAATTATCGGAATTGGGTTCTCACTGATTCAATGGTTGCTAGTTTCTAAAGTGAAGTTGGTTCCTGGCGGTGCCACCGCTGGAAATAATCATAACAATAATAAAAATGGGTATTCTGATTATCTTATTGAAGAAGAGGAGGCTCTTAATGACCATAACATTGTTCTTAAATGCGCCGAGATTCAAAACGCTATCTCTGAAGGTGAATTCTGCCTTTCTATGCATCTATAGTTTCTATATTTGAATTTTCATATTTTTAACTTTTTGTTAATTTGCATGCATGTATTTGTTAATGCACCGATATATTCTGTATATTGCGGGTTTGCTTTTTTATTTGGAAATTTTAGATCTTGCTTAATGTGGGGTTTACTATTACTGCGTTGCTTTGCTTTGGATTTGTAGTTTGTGGTGTTTGTTTTCTGGTGGGGTTCCGAAGAATCCCACAAAGGCAACTGTGGCTTATTTCACTTGTCTCTGTCTTTGGGTTCCGAAGAATCCCACAAAGGCAACCTTGGCTTATTTCACTTGTCTCTTTTTTTTTTCCTTTTCTTTCCATCATGGAAATGGTGATGGCGTTTCCTTTAATATATGCTTACTGTTGCTTTCATCTGTAAATAGTGAATTCATTGCAAATTAGTGTTGAATTGTCGTGTTTTGAGTTGTCATTAAAGTTATTATTTCCATAATTCTGAGGCGTGCGCTTAAACATCTGCAGGAAGATGGCGGCTAGTTTTGGAATCTGGGTGTCCTGATTATTTTATTTTGTAGTTGAAGTTGATTTTTTATTTGGAGTATGATTGAGCTATGGAAATTTCTCGTATTGTTTTATTTTGGTAATTTTTAAGTGAAAGCACATAGATTACAGTAGTGAAGTAAAGAGATTTGGACGTTTATCATAATTGGAATCGTTATTGTGACATTTCCTAGTACTCTGTGGTTTCATGTGCTGGCACCCACCATTTTACACTATGCCTATTGGCTGTTAAAGATTGTGCCTTTGTAGCGTTGTTAAATCATGTGAGTTCTAGTTGTTTCTTCTTTATCTTGGGATTTGATGAACTCCACAAATACTTAAACAGATCTCAGATTTTTAGCTTTTAAAGCCTTTTTTCTGGACCTTATAATTTTAGAATAGAGATAATGGAATGTCATCTGCATACTATCCTATTCACTGAAAATAGAACGCAATTTCTATTGACTTGCAACACTTTCCTACGTTGAGAACTTTTTCCTTGTTGCATGTGCTCACGCTTTGTTGTGTCAATAATCTTCTACAGAAATTATTATCATGCACAATTACAATTTGCTAATATAGGTTTTTTTTCCTAAACAGGAGCAACATCCTTCCTTTTTACTGAATATCAGTATGTTGGAATTTTCATGGTTGCTTTTGCAATCCTCATTTTTGTATTCCTCGGTTCTGTTGAGGGATTCAGCACCAAGAGTCAGCCTTGCACCTACAATCCATTCAAGATGTGCAAGCCTGCTCTTGCGACTGCTGCCTTTAGTACTGTCTCTTTTTTGCTTGGTGCCGTCACTTCTGTGGTTTCTGGCTTCCTTGGGATGAAAATTGCTACTTATGCAAATGCTAGAACCACTCTTGAGGCAAGGAAAGGAGTTGGGAAGGCTTTTATCACTGCATTTCGATCTGGTGCTGTCATGGGTTTTCTTCTTGCTGCAAATGGTCTTTTGGTGCTTTTCGTTGCCATCAACCTCTTTAAGCTGTACTACGGCGATGACTGGGCTGGCCTTTTTGAGGCTATAACTGGTTATGGCCTTGGAGGATCTTCCATGGCTCTTTTTGGTAGAGTTGGGGGAGGTATCTATACCAAAGCTGCAGATGTTGGTGCAGATCTTGTTGGCAAGGTAGAAAGGAACATCCCTGAGGATGACCCAAGGAATCCTGCTGTAAGAAACTTCCCCTGTTTATAAATAATTTTGCATTTGAGATATGAATTTGTTTCTGGTTGGATGTTTTTTAACTTGCTTCTTTGCTTTCAGGTGATTGCCGACAATGTTGGTGATAATGTGGGAGATATAGCCGGTATGGGGTCTGACCTTTTTGGCTCCTATGCAGAGTCTTCTTGTGCTGCCCTAGTGGTTGCTTCCATCTCTTCTTTTGGAATCAATCATGAGTTGACTCCAATGCTATACCCTCTTCTCATCAGTTCTGTGGGTATTCTTGTTTGCTTGCTGACCACATTATTTGCAACTGATTTCTTTGAGATCAAGGCTGTGAAGGAAATTGAGCCAGCTTTGAAGAAGCAGCTTATAATTTCGACCGTTTTAATGACTGTTGGAATTGCCATTGTTAGTTGGATTGCTCTTCCATCTTCTTTCACCATCTTCAATTTTGGGGCCCAAAAAGATGTAAAGAACTGGTAAGGTCTTCCATAATTCTTTGTTTCATTATGTTGTACTTGCTAACATAATTTGCTCAATAAGGAATTATATATGGAGATGTGTTGTTCTTGAATTCTATGTGCAGGCAACTTTTCTTGTGCGTTGCAGTTGGTCTCTGGGCTGGGCTTATTATTGGTTTTGTTACCGAGTACTACACAAGCAATGCATACAGGTTAGCTTTGGTACTATTTATTTATCTTGCTTTTTACCTTTCTTTGATATAGATTAATTAATTGTCTCCTTTTGCAATATAATTTGCAGCCCTGTGCAAGATGTTGCTGATTCTTGTAGAACTGGAGCTGCCACTAATGTTATCTTTGGCCTTGCATTGGGATACAAATCTGTCATTATTCCCATTTTTGCCATTGCAGTTAGCATTTTTGTCAGCTTCACCTTTGCTGCCATGTATGGTATTGCAGTAGCTGCACTTGGAATGCTGAGCACCATTGCCACTGGATTGGCAATTGATGCTTATGGTCCCATTAGTGATAATGCTGGAGGTATTGCAGAGATGGCAGGAATGAGCCACAGAATCCGTGAGAGGACTGATGCCCTTGACGCTGCTGGAAACACTACTGCTGCTATTGGAAAGGTTTGCAAATTTCTTTTGACTTGAGCCCTAGCTACTTTTTTTGGATACCCTTCTAGAATAACTTCAGTTCTTTTTACATGTGATGTCGAAATGCATATCGTTGGTTTTTGAACATCGTAATGGTTCCTAACTATATTTTTGGTTTATGATTCTGTCTGCTTGATTCATACTTCTATTTCAAGCAAATTCCATGGGCTAATTCCCATAGAAGTAGTTTTCATTTTTTTCCAAATGAGATTCAGAATGAGAATGATCAATTAATATTCTACCTTCTACTTTTTCTCGTTTCACATGGATCATATATGTTGTTTTGCTTTTATGATTATCTGTTTGAGAAGTTGCATGATTTTTAATCTTTATGCAATTAGGCAAGAAGTAAGCTTTCAAAACTTGAATATATCTATAACATCTGCTACTTTCCAGGGTTTCGCCATTGGTTCTGCAGCTCTTGTGTCCCTTGCCCTCTTCGGTGCCTTTGTCAGCCGCGCAACAATTTCAACTGTAGATGTGTTGACACCAAAAGTGTTTATTGGTTTGATTGTGGGTGCCATGCTTCCTTACTGGTTCTCTGCCATGACAATGAAGAGTGTCGGAAGTGCAGCTCTAAAGATGGTAGAGGAAGTCCGCAGGCAATTCAACACCATTCCTGGTCTGATGGAAGGCACTGCCAAGCCTGACTATGCTACTTGTGTTAAGATTTCCACCGATGCTTCCATCAAGGAAATGATCCCACCTGGTGCACTTGTTATGCTCACTCCCCTCATTGTTGGAATCTTTTTTGGTGTTGAAACTCTCTCTGGCGTTCTAGCTGGATCACTTGTATCTGGTGTACAGGTATGCTATTGGGACCGTCTTGCCTGTTAACTTACAATTCAGGGTATTGCTATATGATTACCAATCATTTCTGTTACCGTATGCATGACACAGATTGCCATCTCTGCATCAAACACGGGTGGTGCTTGGGATAACGCCAAGAAGTACATTGAGGTGCATATCTGAGTGGTTTTTTTTTTTTTAAGTCTCGCATTCTAAATATATTGCTTAATACTCATGATTTAATGAGACGGAATATTGATGTTGGACAACAGGCTGGTGCCTCTGAGCATGCAAGAACTCTGGGTCCTAAAGGATCAGATCCACACAAGGCAGCAGTGATCGGGGACACCATTGGGGACCCATTGAAGGACACATCTGGACCATCACTCAACATCCTCATCAAACTTATGGCAGTTGAATCCCTTGTTTTTGCTCCATTCTTTGCTACGCACGGAGGTTTGCTGTTCAAGATATTTTAAAAATGGGATTCTGGTTGGTTATGTATCCTTATTATTTGGCAATCAAAGTATATGTAGTCCAATTATAGTTCCAATTAACTCTTGAATTTTGTTTCTCCTTTTGCTGAATATGATGATGAAAAATTTTGTGAGGAACCATGAAATGAAATGAAATGATATAGTTAAGAAGAGTACCATTTTCTTTTTCTGGCAAGACCCTCTTCATTTTTTCCATTAATATTTATAAACTCGAGTTTAAATAAAAGCCAAAATAACTTCTAAACTGAACTTCATTAGTTATCAGGAATCACAAAATGTTGGTCTGAACAATGATTTTTAAATTAAATTACTTTTACAGTCAATACAACGTGGAATAGACTGGTAGTTTGGTTTCTTTTATCGGCTGTCGCTTTCCTTACCAAAACTCGAACTTGTACTTTGGTTTCTTTCATGTGCTGTCGCTTTCCTTACCGATTCATCATCATTATCATCATCTCCCTCCAATCCCCTCTTTCCTTTGAATCCCCTCTCCATCTTCTGCTGCTTTGGACTCCACGATCTTCGTTTCTCACGACCTTTCTTCCATCTCTCTCTCTCCGCGCCGTGGCGACCGCCGTTCCCGCGCACAAACAGAACCCATCACCATACCCTATCCTAATGCCACCCCCCAATTCCAACCACCTCAACATAGCCATAATTGGATTTGGCAACTACGCTCAATTCCTCGCTAACATTTTCGTCTCTCAAGGACACACAGTTCTTGCTCACTCTACAACTGATCATCACTCCCTTGAAGCTCATTCTATTGGGGTCTCCTTCTTCCTTGACCCACATCACCTCTGTGAGCAAAATCCTGATGTTATCTTACTATGTACATCCGTTATTTCTACAAAACAAGTCCTCAAGTCTTTGCCTTTACTCAAACTTAAGAGAAACATATTATTTGTTGATGTTTTACCCTTTAAGGAATTTGCTAAGAGTTTATTGCTTCATCTTTTACCTAGCGATTTTGATATTATTTGTACTTATCCCATGTTTGGCCCTCAAAGTGGCAATTTTGGATGGGATGGTCTCCGTTTTGTGTATGAGAATGTTAGAATTGGAAATGAGAAAACACGAATTGATAGGTGTAAGAGCTTTCTTGATATTTTTGCACGAGAGGGATGCAATATGGTGGAAATGAGCTGTGAAGACCAAGATAAGTATGCCGCAGAATCGCAGTTTATTACACATACAGTGGGGAGAGTGTTGCAGATGTTGAATTTGGAATCTACGCCCATCAATACAAAAGGGTATGAGAGTTTGTTGGATTTAGTTGATAATATAGCAGGGGATACTTTTGATCTTTACTATGAGTTATTCTCTTTTAATAAGAATGCTCTTGAGATGTTGGAGAAGCTGGACATGGCTTTTGCAGCTCTGAGAAACCAGCTTTTTGGAAGGTTACATGAGGTTGTTAGGAACCAGCACTTTGGGAATGGAGAGAAGGGGAAAGTTTTGCAACTCAGTTATGTGAATAGGCAAGGGAATGGTGCTGCAAAACCTCAAGGGTAAGTATTAAAGCAAGTTGCTTTCATATTCTAACGAGTACAATTTTATTTCTTTTATTTTGGGATTCTTTGTTGAAAGTACTACTTCCCTAAATTTTGAGATAATTTTAGTAGAAGGACTAGAACATAGGTGCAGAATCATTAATTAGTTGTGCTTGTTTTGCAAACTAATTAATTTTGAGTAATTACTAAAAGACATAGGATTTGCCATAAATTTATTGTTGGACTTTGGAGCAATACCTTATCTTTAGCATATACGATGCTTTTGTTTTTTGGGTTTATAACAAAATATGCTGTACGATCCTAATTAATAATTTATTTACCAAATTATATGGGACCTCAGATCTGAATGTGCTGCTCGACCATACGAGCACAACACAAAGCTCAAGATTGCAATAGTTGGTTTTGGCAATTTTGGTCAGTTCCTTGCAAAAAGGTTTGTTCAGCAAGGTCATACTATTCTGGCCTATTCTCGTTCTGACTACTCTGGCATGGCTCGGGAATTGGGAATTACCTATTTCTCTGATGCAGATGATTTATGTGAAGAGAATCCAGAAGTAATTCTTTTTTGTACTTCTATTCTTTCAACTGAAAATGTTCTCAAGTCATTGCCACTTCAGAGACTGAAGAGAAGCACTCTCTTTGTTGATGTGCTTTCAGTCAAAGAGTTTCCAAGGAATTTGTTTCTTCAATATTTGCCATCAGATTTCGATATTCTTTGTACGCATCCTATGTTTGGTCCAGAGAGTGGTAAATATGGGTGGAATACTCTTCCCTTTGTTTTTGATAAGGTCAGGGTAGGAAGTAATAAGACAAGAATATTACGATGCGATCGGTTTCTTGATATATTTTCTCGTGAAGGTTGCAGAATGGTGGAGATGTCCTGTGCAGAACATGACCGTCATGCAGCTGGGTCACAGTTCATTACACACACCATGGGAAGGATTCTTGAAAAGTTGCAGTTGGGCTCCACTCCAATTAACACTAAAGGCTATGAAATTTTGTTGAAGTTGGTGAAGAATACTGCAGGTGATAGTTTTGATCTGTACTATGGTCTATTCATGTACAACATAAATGCAATGGAGCAGCTAGAGAGATTGGGTTCAGCTTTTGAATCTTTGAAGAAGCAGCTGTTCGGGCAATTGCACGTTGTTCTGCGAAACCAACTATTTGAGGATTCTGAGAACTCCCAAGCCTTGAAGGAGGAACCTCCACCATCAGAATTATCTCAAAATGATGCTGCTTTGGAACATCTTACAGTTTAAAGCAATTCATACAGAATTGGTAACTGTCTGCCTACTTCTTTTACTAGCATTTTCTGGGAGATTCTCTTTCACTATCTTCCTTCATATATTGCATTGATAGGCAAGAAATATTCGATTTAATGCTTCTTTTAGAGGTCAATATGCATCATTTCTTGAATACCCCGCTTGGAATTTATAAGCCTGCATTACTAGGCTTGGCAATTTGTATCATTTCTGTTTCTAGTTTTTTTTGTTCCTTTTTCTTTTCTATACTGAAAGTTTGTTTGTCAGTAACCAGTTGAAATAACGAAAAAATCACATTTTGTACGGTTTTCTCATGTGGTAATTTGTTTAGCTGTTAAAGATCACTAAAGATATTTCAAAAATATATATTTTCTTTTACACCAATTGAACAAAACCCAGTAACGAAGAACTACAACTATACTGTTTTCCTGGCCTATTCCCGTCTAGATGATACCTGAAGTTTCCTCATTTACATGCCTTGATGGTGTTATGTAATGGGATGCATAATGTATTACACTACTCTTCTCTCTTGCATTATTCTATGGTAGATGTTAAACTATAATAATTATTTGACATTATGCTGGTTTTGAAGGATGCAGCTTTGACTTCATTTATTCTCATTTTGTGGATACGTAATAGAGTCAGTTATATGGAATTGGGTGCAATGAAAGGTAAATTTCAGCAGTGCTTAAAACGTTGGACTCAAAGATTCTTCAACTTATTGAATCCATTGGTTGATAATTTATAATAAGACAGACATGTATGTGGATTTGGTTCACGATGGGCATCGGTGATGCGACCAAAGCTGAATGCCCTTGAAAGACCTGAGTTTAGGCCGAAGTGGGTAGCATTCATTTTGGTCGAAGAGAGGGGCGCCATTTTTATTTCAAGCAGATATCAGCAACACCTCATTCTTTTTGCTGTTGGTTCCAGAGTTATCAGGACTTGTGATGTTTCATATTTATTCTTTCTTGAGTGTTTATAGGAACAATGTGCCTTGGAACTTGTAGCATGCAACATAATTATAATCATGCAAACTTTTGGAGTTTCAAAATTTAAACACAGAATTTGTTCATTTTCACTTACAGAAACCACAAGAGTCAGTAAGTACAAAGTGTATGAAGTATAGAAAATTATATTAATGCAGCTTCAATTGGTCTCCTCCCTTTCTGGTAGTATTCAAAGAAAAAACTAACATAATCTTTCACATTCTTGTATAATCTTGGCCTTGTTTCGCTGATCAATGCATCAGCCGGTTTGATCTCATTCGCCGGATCTGGAGTGCAGAAAACAGCTATTGTAAACCTCTCCTTGTTTGTGTTGGTCAACACCACTCTGTGTACTGGGCTCTTGAATATTCCATTGCTCATAATCTGCACATATTTACCATTATTGGAATATTCAAGATTCCAAAAAACTCAACAATAAAAAAAAAATGTATGTGCAGTACCTCAACTAGATCACCAACATTAACAAGAAGAGCATGTGGAATGATAGGAACTTTAAACCATTGATTATCTTTTAAGAACTGAAGACCTTCAACTTGTTTGTCAGGCAGGAGAATGGTTAGTGCTGTTCCATCGGCATGCGGTTTAAGACCAAGAATCTTATCAGGAAATGGACATGGAGGGTAAAAGTTAAATCTTGCAACAACATCTGGTTTTTCTCCATACTGATCCAAAAAGCAATTCTCATCCAACCCTAATGATCTTGCCATTTCTTTAAGCAGAATCTCATTAATCTGCTGTGACTTTATGCCAAATTCATCAAGCATTTCCCTACATAATTATTTTTTATTAACTCCTGTTCGTTGTAAATGATTTTGAATTATTGATGAAATAATTACCTGAAAGTTTGAGGATTTTGAGGCCAAAATCTGATCTGGCGCTGGTCTTTTGGATTTAAGGTAAGATATAATCGATCTGTCCAATCAAGAAGTTGATTTTCTGAAAGAATCATATCATTTCCATACCCTTCCATGCTGCCTTTTTGTCTGGAATATTTTTGCTTCTCTTCCATTGGAAGTGAGAAAAACTGCTTCATAACTTCACGCATTTGGTCTATGAATGAATCTGTCATTCCATGATTTATTACCTGAAACCATTCGAGAATCAAATAAAGCTGTTTGTATATGCAACGAATCTACTAATCAAATATCAGTCACTGAAATTTAAAAAGACCTGAAAGCAACCCCACGAGCTAAGAGCAGTGTTGAGCTTGTGAAGCTCATCTCCTCTGGTTAATGGCGATTTGAGAAGGCCAATATCAATAACAGGAACCTCTATTGTTGGGACTGAAGCGTTTAACTTCTCACTCTCACTTCCTTGATGATGGATGTACTTTTCCAGCAGTTCTGCATCACCGCCGGTAGCCAATTCTTGGACGGATTTTGAAAACTCGGTCTCGGCTGCCATGGCGATCTGTTAGAAATCTGAACTCTTAAGCAACCTCAGTTGAGCTGAACAATATTTTAAAAAATCAATGTTCTATATTCAATTCAAAGTTGCCCACCAATTATTTTATAATTATCCTTTGCTCACCAGTCAGAAAATAACACCATAAAATCTTTCATATTCCTTATCTTCTGGTATACACCTTTGGTTTGTTTAGACCGTTGATATAGCATGCTTTAATAAAAATTATTCAAGTTAAAGTTATGTATTGACATTTAATTATTTCAAAGGACTATTCAATGCTAAACATTTAACTATTTTAGAGAACTCTCCAATACCAGACATATTACAATTAAATTAAGTAATTATTTATAATATATATAAAAAAAGTAATTATTTGTAATTATTTTAAAATAAAATTGAAAATGTAGCTAACATAGCTTTTATTCTCCTAAAACTGTTTCGAGCAAATTCAACGTAACTTTATTTTTCTAAATTTTCTCGATTAAATTTTCATCGTTGCTTCATTTTCTTAGCAAGAATTCTTATTATCACATTCTTTTTGTTTTTTTTCCCTTTCATCAAACATAGTGATATGATGCTGCTTTTTATTTCATCAAATATTTTTGTTATTTTTTTTTTGTCCTTCTTGGTCAAATGGTTTGAACAGAAAACAAGATTCAATTTTGTAAGCATCTGTATTCTGTAAACATTATTTAGCACTTTCATATATATTAAATTCAAATAGGGTTCCATAAATAATACTACCTCCGTTTTTATGATATGTTTACATTTCCGTTTTTGGATGTTTTTTTGAGTTTACATTTTCATTTATAGTAAGTTTTGTAATTATTTATTATTATTATTTTATTGGTATTGGTGAAAATGTAAGTTTTTTTAAAGGGTTAGTAGTTGTTTATTATTATTTCTGTATTGGTATTGGTGAAAAGTAGATTTATATTAGTATTAGTGAAATAGTAAATATAAAGAAATGAAAAAAACAGAGGTAGTATCGTTTTCGTCAATTTCTGTCCACCACGCAAGAAAGGGGAAATTGATAAGGATTTGCTTAACTTCACAATTTTATAAACCCTTTGTTTGGGCTTGTAGTTCGAATCATCTGCTGGGATTGAATTGGCTTAATTGCCTTGTAGTAGTTTATATATATATATATATATATATATATATATATATATATATATATATATATATATATATAAATTTTATTTCTATTATTCTATTTCTATATTTTTTATTTACATATATATTTTCTATTTTAATAGAATATTTTATACTATAAATATTTTTATATTATCTTATTTTATTCTATTTTCTTCTTAATATTGTATATTATTATTCTATTCTATATTTAATTTATACTATTATATATAAATTTTAATAATTATTTGACCCAGAGACGAGGAAGGGCGTGGTAAGCGACGAAATGCTTCAGGGAGTTGAAAATAAGCGTAGATCCGGATATTCCCTCAACTTTAGGAATCATTTTTTTTCACTATCTTTTTTCGAGAACCGCCTAAAGTTCCAACTAAAAAGGTAAAATGGTTTTTCGTTATCTTAATTGAAATTGAAGTAAAGGGCCTCCAAATTCAGCTAGTCCTCGTGTTCCTCGAATGGATCTCTTAGGTGTTGAGAGGGGGCACCAAAGGCTCTGCCATTATATATATATATATATATATATATATATATATATATATATATATAACAATTTCTTATTTACTTTATAAGTTGTATATTGTTGCGTCTCAAATTATCCACACATTGTTATTAAAGGATTTTATTCTAATTAGGGAAATTTCAGAATATATAACCGGATTGCTGAGAATGAATGTATTTATCTTAGTATGATACTAATGACACTATTAGGATTATTTCCAAAATATTGAATTAAGTTTTGTCAATGAAATAATAAATTTCAAATAAATTTATTTGTATTTTGATGAATTTTTTTTCTACCTTGTGCTTGTATAGGTATTAAGATAATCCAATGGCTTTGCTAGATTTTAATGGTGACTTGGATAGTTCATCCTTAAGTAATAATTCACCTTCAATGACTAAAAAGCTAGTTGATAATTCATTAGAAGATGATGATTTCAGCAGCAAAATGACTCCTTATTTGGCTAAACCTATTGAAGTCCATGTAATATTGCTAGTTACAGCTACATTAAATCGTAAAAAGCGTCCTTAGGGTGGATCTAAGTTTGGTCGACATTATATTTGTCGTAATTGGAGAGAAAATCATAATCTGGTTGTTAATGATTATTTAAAAAATGAGAATTCAAAATATTCACCGAAACATTTTAGACGTCGATTTCAAAGGGGTGTAACTTTATTCAAATGCATTTTAGATGCTGTGGAAAATTGTGATAGTTATTTTATACAAAAAGTAGATGCTGTTGGAAAACTTGGGTTAAGTTCGTTATTAAAAGTGATAGCAGCAATAAGGATGCTTGCATATGGATGTCCAGTTGACACGCTTGATGAATATATTCAAATTGGAGAGAGCACTGCCTTTGAAAGCTAAAAACGCTTTTATGATGCTATAATAGGTACTTTCAAAAATGAATATTTAAGAAAACCAAAGTAGCATGATATTTCAAGATTACTAAAAGAAGGTGAGAATAAAGGATTTTCGTGTATGCTTGGTGTTGTGCCTTAGTTCTAAAATCTCTTGTTTTGATTAGTTGACAAACATATACTTAAAATTGTGAAGCTACTGATGTTGTTTCAAGTGTATTAATGTGTTTTCAGTGAACATACCACATATCAAAGTAATCCAAGTTGAAACAGATAAAAAAAATCAGCAAGTTTCAGTTACTGCAGAATAGTCGCGACCGCGACTCAACTAGAGAAACAAGTCCATCGGCCCCTGGAAGTGTCGAGACTCGGAAGTCTCGACCAGGTCTCGCTCGAGACTCTGCCTCAGCACTGAAGTCGCGTCCGCTACCCATATAGTCTCGGTCGCGACTCAACATTCAGAATTTTCTCAAAGCTCCTGGAAGTATCGAGACTCGGAAGTCTCGCCACAGTCTCGCTCGAGACTCAGCCTCAGCACTAAAGTCGCGCCCGCTACTCGATTGTCTCAGTCGAGACTCATCTGGAAAAATTTTCCAATGTTTCGCGAAATTTCAAATGTCTCGTCCGAAACTTTCAAATTCAAAAGAGCTGTTATGTCTACGTGTCAAGTCTCGGTCGCGACCCATGGAGTCTCGGTCGAGACCATACATGTGCAAGTGAATGACTGGCCGACAGATAAGATGTTGCCAGACACGCCAGAAGAATATTCTCAGCCTTTTCAGACTTTACAGGTGAAGCGTGATGAGTCGCGGCCGCGACATGTGAGTCTCGGTCGCGACCCAGTTAAATATGCAGATTAACAGCTTTTTCTGATATTCTTCAAACGGCCATATTGTGGCTTTTTGGCTATAAATAACCCCATTTTGTTTCAGTAGGGTTAGGACACATATTGCTGCATATTCTACTTCAGAAAACCCTAATACTCTTTCAATTCAAATCAATCTCTTTGTTTAGTGTTTGTTGGGTAATCCTTGAATCCAACATTTGTTGTAATAGTTGTGAGTTAGCTTTAAACTCATCTCTTGATTAATTCTCTGTAAAGTTTGGAGTGAGCTATAAACTCTAAGTTTGAGGTAAACTTCCTAAAACCTCATTATAATTCCATTGGTGTTAGTGGAACCCAATTCCTTTCTAGGATTGGAGAAGTGGACGTAGGCTCAAGATTATAGCCGAACCACTATAAA